>CM025628.2:1392506-1420436 GCA_014621495.2 Entosphenus tridentatus
CAGACGAGGTGGTGGTGACGACAGACGAGGTGGTGACAGACGAGGTGGTGACATACGAGGTGACGATGATGAGAGACGAGGTTTCTACCAACTGCTTTCAGCTCCTTCACGTACCGCAGCTCGAGTTCCCTGAGTGTGAATATTTGACCGCACTTCAGCACGCTGGCCATAAACGTGGGGACCATAGAAGTACAGTACACCGGTGTGTGTGTGTGTGCATATAAATAATGCATATATATACAGCATATAAACTACAAATTGGCCATACTGCTGCCCTCTCCTGACGATAGAACGCAAACCTCGAAGTGAAAGCCACGCGGGTGAAGTGAAAGCGAGAGGGGAGGAGATGCGAAGCGACGCGGACCATGCGAGTACACGCGCGTGGACAGGCGCTCATTACGCGCCGTGCCCGCGTGTTTCACTTTACACCCCCGCCTCGGCCCCCACCCCCCTTCCCCTCTCTCTGTGTTGTTGCCCACGCCAGCGTTCGCCTGCTGTGTTACTGGATGGCTGTTAAGCTGCTTAGGGAAATTATAGGCTGCAGACACTAATTAATGCTCTTCTGGAGCATTTGTCATGCTCCAGACAGCTTGGCATATTACGAGCAACATGGAAATATTTTTTTTCTCTCTCTTGCTCTCTGTTGCCTTTATTTTGATTGGCTTAATGAATTTTTAAAATGCAGGGCCTGAAAAATGTCAATGATGTAATTAAGGCATTTTAAAACCTCCAGTGATTCAGTTGCTGGTATTGATTGTAACTCTTTGGCGAATGACGGCTGCTGGGCTTGGTGGGTGGAGTGGGGGGGGGGGGCACGTGGTTACCACGATTCGTGGTGTTGCCGCGTGCGTCCCGTGACGGAGATGTAGGCTCGCTGTCACCGTTGCCATCATCATCGTCGTCATCACACCAGCCGTGATCTCTCCACCGCTGGATGAAAGTCTCCCCAGGCTGTCGACCAACCCTCGCGGCGTTACGATGCGAGGAATCCATTGGGATCCTTGTACACGGGCTCATGGCTCCACATTTAGCCTCGACCACCGGTCATCGTCCCGTTATTGTGCTGCCCTAGGTTCGTATACAGTCAATGTGCAGGCTCTGCCGTACAACGGTTCCCGAATACACGTGTCCCTCTGCTTGTCTCTCGGTGGAGTTCAAAGCGCGCAGCTGCTACACGATTCTTTGCGCACAAACAACCATTCACCGGCGGCACTGACCTCGTCCGGCATGTCTGTACCAAGCTAGGTGCACGGCGAGACACTTCAGAACGATGATATTATTATAACGAATATTTATAATGAAAAAAAACTCCTCCATCAGCTCACAGCTGGACGAAGGCCTCCACACGCCTCATCGGTCCCGACGATTTGTTTGACAAGTGCGTCACCACCCACGCGCGCTCAGTGCGGGGTTGGTGTCGAGGGGCAGGCTATAGGGGTAGGGGGGGGCCTTAGCTCCAAGCCAGAGGTTTCACGGCTTGGAGCCATGACAATAACAATGGGCTCTCACCTGGTGTAAAAAAATAAAGTCGAGCGATCAATCAATCAGTCAGCCGGCCAGGCGTCGCGACTCGCTCCGATAATAACCGCGTCACGCCGTCCCTCCGTGCTCCGCGCGCGCGCTCCCTTCAGACATCCGTCCCGCGCGCGCGCGCCCTCGCCGCAATGTCACGCGGGGTGGTAATAACAAAGCCACGTGAAAGATTTATGGTGGGGCACCCCCCCTTCCCCCCCCCTAACCCACCCCCTCCTCCACCTCTGCCGCTGATTAATGGCCTCTCCAGCCCCGCGACCTTATTGCCGCACCTTAACTCATCACGCCAGACACGCCAAAAAATTACATGGAGCGCGCGGGCGGGCGGGCGGGCGCGTGTGCGCGACACGGGTTTAGCGGAGCGATACAAACGCGGACGAGGAGGGAGATTACTGTGGACAGCGCTACTTACGCATGACTCCGAGGACACAAAGTATCTGAATTACCGGCACGACTCGGCCCTGTCTGCTTACATTAACGTCGCTTTTCCCTTCGTAACGTGTCTTTTCAGCCCTCCTCCTTCCTTCCCGTCCCATTCCACCACCGAAATCCCCCCCCCCTCTCCCACCTTTCCGCCCCCCTCACCCCTGCCCCCAACATCTGCAAACAAATGCGTGCTTTGAAATTGTGCACACAGCCAACGCAAATACGTTTCCAACTGCCCATAGACCACGCTTGCACGCACGAGAGACATAGATGCCCCGTATATCAGCAGTGTCATGCACTGCAATGAGATCGTGACGGCG
Source organism: Entosphenus tridentatus (assembly GCA_014621495.2). Classification (NCBI taxonomy): domain Eukaryota; kingdom Metazoa; phylum Chordata; class Hyperoartia; order Petromyzontiformes; family Petromyzontidae; genus Entosphenus; species Entosphenus tridentatus. The sequence goes on from CM025628.2 coordinate 1,394,786, forward strand.
GTGTGAGCCAAAACCACACCTGGCCGCCTTTGTCTCCCCAGAACTCGTGTTTACGCACCCAGCCAGGGTGGTGTGGCGAGTGCCACGCCCCTCCGCTATTGTCTCCCCAGTGCTCACGTTCACACACCGCACCACGTGCTCATTGAAGGGTGAGTCGACCTCGGTAGGGGAGGCGAGGCCGGACCGCTCGCTCATTCTCCACTCGCCATGATGTTCACCGCGTCCGGAAATCGAACGTGAGTGGATGTGTTCGTGGGGCAGTGCGCGCAACCACTGGACCGCCGACAATAATGTTCAGCATCACAGTCATCACCTTCTCAGAGCAAGAGCAGCAATTACCAGGTCCTCAGTATACATAACGTGGTTGATCAGTAGGGAGCCATCTCTTGACCTCGGCCCTGGTATCGATCAGCCTCCCATTGTAACAGATGGGAATTCTGCTGTGGGAGCCATGGGAAGCTTCTACAACTACGTGATCAAAAACATGCTAAATGGCGTAGGGGTCAGAGGCCACAACTGTCGCACCCCAAGGTGGACAAGGAATTGCTGTGACTCCTGGACTACTCGGCTTTAAGTGCATAATTAAATTCCTTCATGACCGTGAGCTGAGGATCAGGGACCCCCCCAAAAAAGAAGAAAAATCCAAAGCCCAGGTTTCTTGATGGTATCATAGGCCTTGGCCATGTTAATAAGCCAGGTTAATGAAATAGAGCAGGTTCTATTGAAGTTCCCTACACCTCTGCTGTAGCAGATGGACAGAAGTTATGGCACCTGTGTAAGACTCACCTGGTCTGAAACCACATTGGGGCTCCACAATGTTTTCCTTCGAGTGTCTGTCAAAAAATGTTGAATAATGATTTCTATGTATACTGAGGAAGGAGATATCCCAGTAGTGGTTACAATCAGTGCAGTCGCCCTACCTATTATGGGTGACCACCAATGCATTCGTCAAAGCCCGGGGAATCCTTCCAAGCAGCTGTAATGAAGTCAAGGAAGGCTGCTTGCACACCAATCGCCAGCCTCCCCCAGCAGTTCACTGGGGAGGTCATCTCTGCCCGGCAATTTGCCCGGTCTCAAGCTCTGGCAGGTGGCACATCAGCCAGGTACATCACCACCTCTCCGCACATACACAAAGATCCTCTGTATAGCCTTAAGAGACTGTTGGGGCAAGTGCTGTTAGGATGCACCTATTTAGGCCGGAACTGCACACGAGGTCGTGGGTGCCCAACACCCCGCAGGGCCAGCACGAGGCTGAGTCGACCGGTTCAAATATTCGCCGTCACTGTTATGTATTGGCGCAGTGTGCCAAGCAACTGCTCTACCGCTCCCCACAGGCAACGAAAACGCACGTCACGTGCCTTGCACGCAGCCACTACATTTCGCTGCTTCTTCCGCTAAGGGTGTGATAGATAACGGGGGGAGGGGGGGGCATTTAAACTCAGAATGTTTGCCTATCGTGGGAACTCTAATTGCCACGTAATCGTTGGAAAATGACACTCCCCAGACAAATGGGCAATATATTACAGCATGGGTTGGGAGCAAATCTGCACGTTGGGAAGACTTCCAAGTGGCGCTCGGGATGTTTAAAATGATTGAGGAGACGCGCGTAGGGTGCTTCACAATAATAATGTATATTTTTAATGCTCCCTCACAATTAAACGTGTAAAAATTAAAATCGGCAATTTACACGGAAATCTGACTCGTGCGATGTCATAGAGCTGCACTTGACTCAATTAGATTTTGCGCGTGGGGAGATGAGATTTAGGAAATCTCGACGCGGCTCAAGCGAGCCTGAGCACTGCTGATGAGACCGCGATTGTTGAGACCCCTTCGGACCGGGTACTCTCAGCGGCATCGGTTGATTTCATCGCCCCATCTTCCTTCTCGTTCGCGTTCCTTTTCCGATTCAATACTTCCATCCTTCGGCACCTTGCTTGGCTTGTTGCCGATGGAAGAAGCGGCGCATGGACGAGAGACAAGCGCACACGGTCGACAACAACCACGCTCACTGTCAGGAAAGGCGAGCGGGGCTTGGGCAGGAGACATCGCTAACACGGATGATGCCCGGTGGTCAAGATTGGCCGGTGGGGGGGGGATAGGCTCGGCTGCCCGAGTTACCCGTGATCATTGCATTGCGAGGCGGTTATATATGGCAACAGCTTGGGGGACGGTCTTCACCCAGTATTGGAGAGATTACGACTGCTGATGGCGATGATGGTTTGGGTGCCTATTAGCAAACGCGACTATCGTCACCCTTCATCATGGGGTCTCCTTTGCCAGTACCAAAATATACTAATAGGGTTTTTCCCCTTTTTTTCTGGCAACAAAACTGACACCTTTTGAAAGGAATCATGCTTACATTAACCACAATACCTGCAGTCAAATGCAAACACCCTGTTGATCGCACAGACGCCGAACAGCATCTGCAGCGCGTGCATTGGGCATGCATCTGGGGGTGTGCGGCGGTGGGTGGGGGGGAGGAGATAGCAGCCCATGCACTTATCTCTGCACACTCTTCCTCCACAACGCTGTCTTGCTCCAAATACGAGCGAGTGCATTATTGATGCGGCCCTGCGTGCTCCGTGTGCATGCACGGGTCGTGGTGGCGGGGGGGTGGGATGGGGGAGTGAGGGGGGGGGTCACAATCGCGAACATTTTGCAAAAAACCGCGAGCGACGATGATGCTTGAATTGAGATCCGGCGATTAATTCGTGTGTGGTCTTTGAGCTTGACAGCGCCGCGTTTTCGTATAGCGATACAGATACGCGCCGTGCAGATGTCACTGCGCAATGCGTTGCCGCGTTACAGCCGGAGAGTGTTGGTGCGCGTCGTGGCGTTCACCATTCGCAGCAGCAAGGACGATGACATCCCGTGCGTCTGGAGTCGGCGATCCTTCGGCAACTTCTGTATGCGGTTGTCGCGTTCGGCTCCCGTGAGTTCGATTGCGACTTAACGAGACCGGAGTTTTGAAGCGACGTGCAACTCCCCTCCGGCAGCAGAGAGCCCAATCACCGTGGGCTGAGGGCAACCCCTGGGATCCGACGCTGTAACCGCCACTCCTGACCCCCGTCTCCTGGCTTGTTGATCCTGTCGTTGTGTCTCCGCGTCTTCAAGGCGCTATCTCTCAAGCACCTGAGTGGCTTGAATCAAGCCCGCGCGCCATCGCTCTCTTGCGAACCTTTCCCATGAATCTACAGTGCAGTAGAATCCACGATTGTACCGTACGTCTGTGCTCCCCGCGTTCACCAAGCCGTGTTCACTCAGCGTGATGGGCTGTGGTCAAATTACCGCCGCCCCCCTCGACCGCGTTCGATCGCCGTCCACCGGGCGTGGTGGTGGCGGCTGGCGTCCTTTACGCGGCGAAGAGACCCCGAGATGGACTAGGCCGCCAGGTACCCTCGCGAGCTGTCATCTGGCTCCAATCGTACCGCCCCCCGTCTCTCCCCGCTCGCCCCACCCCTAGCTCCACGAGAGGGGGGCTCTCTCGGGCTTCCTCTCGTGGAGGGCGTTCCGTCAGCAGTGCTGCGAGCAGGGAAATGCAGGGCTGCGTCTTTACCTTTACCCAGTGCTTCAGTTCAGCCGGACGAGTCCGGAACGCCAATTCCAGGATTTGTGTTTGTTTCCACGGGACATCCATCTCGCGTTATCTTTTTGCCGCGATGCTTACTTTGACAGTATCGTAATATTATCGGATGTTTGTAGATAGTCATAGCCTGCCACTCTCGTCATCTAGTGGTAGTGCCTTACGCCGATAATCCTTCCTCCAAGTCAAGGAGTAGGCGCGCCCCGGATAACACCGAGTGCGAGGTGAAGCTCTTCCTCTGCGTTCGTGAGTCATGGCGATCTCCTGCCGCTCAAGTGATCATCGAGACGATGCTCGCCTCTCGTTTACAGCCCCGAGTCAATGCGGGTGGACATTCCACATTCTCGCGTCTCGCTGGCGAGTCTCTCGATCGGACCACCGCCGTTGACTTCCACACCAAAGTGGTAACTTCCTTTATCGACCAAGGAGGAATGATGGGCCGAGTCACCTCCCCCCAACAGGGGTTTAAACTCGCAGCCTTCCCGATCGCGAGCCGCTCGCTCTGCCTCTGAAGCCACCTGCACGCCGTTGTGCGGTGGAGCGCGGTGTGGGGATGCAGCCCCGCCCCTCGCCTCCACCCCCCACCGCCCCCCCCCGCCTCCTCCAGTGGCTCTCGCTGACGTTAGGGAGAGATGACAGAGTCGGAGAGGTCCCGGCTGGCTCGGGGACATCCGCAGCGGGGGAAGTGTCACATCGCATCGCGCCGCACGGGCCACACAAAGCGTGACATTAAGGCGAATGCCTCTGACGGACGGGAACCGGCAGGATTCGGCCATAAGCGACAAACATCTCCCGCATTAGTATTCACGGTGACAGAAAGATACCTGAAATCAAGGATACATCAGAGCAACGCTTTGGACATTTCTAAGTGAGTGGGTGCGCGTCGTGGCCGTTGTCCTAATGAATATAGCGACGGTCGGGTGGTCCCGCTCCTCGGCTATTTCGGGAGCCGTCTGCACGGCCCGCGCACGCTGGCAGTGATCTGTAAGGGGAGATTGACTCGTCAGTTTAGCCGGAGTGGGGCAGACACTTTTGACTTGGTACCCTCCCCCCCTCCCCGCCACCACCACCACCGCCGCTCTCCCCCACCTCCAACCCCATCCCCACGCCGCCGCTGTCCTCGTCCTATATGCGGCGAGCGTGGCGCGTTTGATGATGAAGCAATTATTGTCAGAAATAATTTTCGCCCCAATTATGGCAGAGGGCAAGACAGCGGAGGCTCCCGGTGCTAAGAGTGCGCATTTTTCACGTTTCATTGCAGATGTGAGCTCCGAGCGGGTTCATATTATCACTGCTACGTGAGACCAGCGCTCTTCCCCATCAAGCGGGAGGTCGCTCCTTCTACTGCCCCCCCCCCCCACGGTTTGAATCTCTCTTCCCGCCGTCCTTCGTGATGTCGACTCCATCACCGCTTCTTTTCAAGTCCAGGCTCAAGATCATTCTCTCGTTGCTCTCCCGATCTCTCGGTGTCAAATAAACGCAACGTGGCCACTCTCTCTCTGGGTGTGGGACCTGCGGGTCGCATTTCGACCCTGTATGAATACCAAATGTTATTGTACCGAGTGTCCATTTAGTTTTTTTTTATATACCAGGAAGGTCCTGCTTGTGATGTTTGACTAAACTGTTAAGTACGTTTTGAACATTGGGATACATCGGGGAGTTCGCTCAGATATAACTCGTGCATAGCAGCGGTCACATTTAGACCCTGATACCATTCATAGTTGTGTATCGTGTTGTTCACACGCATTCCATCACTATTCCATCTCCAGTGACCGGTCGAGCCACGAGCACGTTGGGGCACCGCGGTGGTGAGCTCCGGTCATGATCTTCCCCTTCACCTTGGCCGCTCCTCAAACTCTCGGATCAGCTGATTGTGGTCTCAGCCACGTGAACATCTAAAAACAAGCTCAACGAGTTCGTCAATAACGCGACCTGAAAAGGAAACATGAAGACGGTAGAAGACGTTTGGGTAATGTCATAATTGTTGGTGGAGCGGTGGCATCGTGGTTAAAGCACCGCGTCAATGACATTGCAGATATCCGAGTTCCATTCCCGACTAGGGATATCAGTGGCAATTGATTTCTAGTTGATTTTTAGTTTATTTCTAGTTGATTTAGTTTATTTTAGTTTTAGTTGATTTCTAGTTGATTTAGTTGATTTTAGTTTCAGTTGATTTCGTTGATTTAATTGATTTTAGTTGATTGAGTTGATTTATAGTTGATTTAGTTGAATCTTGACATAAAGCTTTCGTGACTGCAGGAATTCAGATTCTTTGGGTCTATCTACATGACTTTACAAAAAGACCCAAATAATTTGATTTAGTTGATTTTAGTTTTAGTTGATTTTGTTGATTTCTAGTTGATTTCCAATTGATTTCTAATCGCAAAAGACAGTGATTAGGAATGATATCAGCGGCAATTAATTTCTCAACCGGCTCTGGACCCCCCCCCAACCCTCATCCCCCAACGTCTCTCGATAAGAGACGTTGCTGATTCTGATTGCTGCTGTTACATTTGAATGGCGATGGGGTCCCGGAGTGCATTTGATTACTGGATTGTGCATCGAGCTCACAGTTACACATCAGCCCACCATGCAATGTGCCAGCAACGTGTAATGATAATGTCGTTGATTTAGTCGTCGTGGTTTCTTATTGAAAGGTTTGTCCGCGACTCAATAGCTACTAAAAGTGCAACCATCCATAAGTCTACGTAAAAACTGGTCATCAGTGCAGTCTCCAACTCCACTCGATCTCTCTCCTGGCCTCTCTATGTATATGATGTGTAGAAGGACCATTGCCCCACACGTCACCGACTCAATGTTTTGTTCTACTAAGGTCACAGTCTAATAAAAGAACGTGTTGAGTATTTCACTGTTATATGACTCTGATATCACTTCAGCGTTTGAACTTTTGCACTTAAGGGTGGCTGCATTATTTATGAACACCTTCACAAAAAAAAACCTAGCCGGAATGATAATTCCTTTTGAAAGTTTTATTCATTTTGTGATTATCTCCACATGCTACAACCTTTAATATGCGTTTAAAAACCTGTGTATCGTGGTGTGGGGAGCGGCAGTGCAGAGGTTAGTGTGCTGCGCTACGAACGCTGTGACCTGGGTTCGATTCCCTCTAAGGGCCACCAACATCAGTGACGATTTCATGAACCGGTCCCGGACCTCCCCTAGGTCGACGCAGCCTCAAATGAGTACCCGGTGCGCTGTGTATAGCATCGCCACTCGGGCAACAAAGGCGACCGGACGTGGTGCTGGCCACCCCCCCCCCCCCCTCGTGTGCAGTGCCGGCCTTCCTAGCTGCTACTCGCTAACAGCACTTGGCCCATAAGTCTGTTAAGGCTATTCGGGGGATCTTTGTCTTTGCTTACTGAGGAGGGGTGAGGGTAGCGGGCGGGCGGGGGGGGTTCGAGGCGTCACGTGTCGGCCCCAGCTCAACGCCGCGTCTCGCCACGTGTCATCTGCGCTCGACGCGCAGTCGCGAACCTCCGCTTGCCACATCCGCTCTCCGCGTCGCCGTGACAAACTGTCGCATGCAAAATTAATGTGTTCACCAAAAATAAAAAAAAAGCTTTTATCCTGCCCATCTCATTAGGGCTGTTTGGAAGGCAGACAGCCAACGCCGTGCCGTGTGCAGCTACAACACGGCTCAGGGTTTTTGTGTGTCTAGACACGGTACGCTGTGGTGATCCATTGGTAGATACCCCAATACGCTCTAATGCCGATCGTCTGTCTTAGTTTATTCTCAACGGGTGATTGAATATTGTGAAGGGGAATACTTAAATATCTTACGGAGGAGAGTGTCACAATATATAATACGCGCTCACTGAGATGTAATGATAATGATTGCTGAGCCCAGTCCCCCGCCCCAACCAACGAAAACGCCAAGCGGCCAGTAGGAATCAGCACTAACTAAATGTGCAATAAATTATTCTTTAAGAATTTGGACAATGATGCTATTGGTGGGAATTCCAGAGATTTGTGGGAGACATACAGAGGCTTTGAAAGGAACAATGTTACAAAACTTATAATTTATCCCTATTCTTTTAGTGGGATATCCATAAATGGATCACGTTGTATTTGGTTTCTGATCTTTATGGCGGTATCCCGGGGTACCAAATAACACAAAATGGCCGAGGCAATTAAACATTTTATTTCAGGGGCACTATTTTTCCAAGGGATGTACTTCACTCCGCGACTGGGGTACCAATGAATCCGAAATCGGTGCCGCACTCCACGATGTCGAAACGCAGCGAGGTGGATTGCGCTGAAGCCCTGAACGCTCGCGGTACGCACCGTAGCAGTGCATCGTAGTGTACAGCTCGTCCAGATGAGTCGATTGCCGCATCGCCGACCATCAACAGGCTAAACATGACTGCATCACGGACATTGGTGCGAGAGCCGGGGTACTATGGTACACTGGGGGTACCGCCATGAGGTTCATTTCCCCCCACAGCTAACGAGAGGAGACGAGAGCGGCTTCCTCCTTCAAAATCTCAGCTGCAATCTAATTGGACGCTTGGTTTGTTGTACATGGGCCCGCTGTGACTCTAGCGGTCGGTGTGGGTGAAACTGAGTCGATTGAATTATTCAGCATCGTGTGTAGCTGTCAAGGACACGAGGAGGACACGCCATGGCTAGAGTTGGTTTTTGCTCGCTGGTCAAGACTAATGACGGAATTGCAGCCAAAGGTGCGGGGGGGAAGCCAACCGAGGAGAGGACAAAGACAAAGATCCCCCGTATAGACTTAACAGACTGCTGGGGCAAGTGCTGTCAGCGAGCACCTGTGAAGTCCAGCACGGTACACGAGGGGGTGGTGTAGCAAGCACCACGCCCGGCCGCCTTTGTCTCTCTAGTGGCAAAGGGTGTACACCGCAACAGGTGCTCATTTGAGGCTGAGTCGATTTAGGGGAGACCCAGGACCCGTTCAGATATTCGTCACTGGTGTTGGTGGCCATAAGTGGGAATCGAACTTGGGTCGCCTGATTAACATTGCGCAGAGCCTCACGATGAACCAGCTATTCCATGGTATATATACAGTATATACGTGCATGCATATTATATATGTGTGGATGAGAAAATATAGACGTTGATAAAGGAGATGGAACAAAATCTGAAAAGAGGCGCACGTGCATTGGACGTTTACTGGACATCTGCGAAAAAGCGTTGCATTGCTCTTCGGATTCTTCCACGATAAAGAATCTAATTCTGATTATTGCATCGCAAAATCGTAATACGTCGCCTTTTGGGGAGGCCTTTATCCAGCAGTGGATTGACCACGGCCGGTGATTGTTAAATCCGCGTAGGACCGAATGATAGGGCTGAACACGCAGAATGACTGAGTCGTCTGCCTTTGATGCTTCTTAAATCGATTTGGTGTGGTCACGTGGGCAACGAGTCAATGACCTCCGACGAGTGAGAATCAAACGATAAAATAATAATTATACTATTGCTAATAATACTATTATTTAAACGAACGCGCGCGTACGGCTAATGCGCTCACGGACAATCAAGAGTTAACCGAAACATGATTTCACGCCGGCCGCATGTACGTGCAGACAGACAGGTGGATTGTTGGCACAAGATTTTACCGCTACTAATGGTGAACACGGCACGGGTGGGGGCGAGGCGGGGGAGGCGGGGGGGCTGTCAGGCTCTCAGCGAACATGAGTTGTATTGGCCCATCTCGCGCAGCGGCAACCCTCGGTAGCCTCGATAGACAGCGACTTGGAGTCTAATTGGCATCGAACATCGTCACGCGGGCTACGAGTGACGAATAGAAGATGTGCGCTCTGCCTAATTGGTTATTTTGTGATGTAAACACGTGGACAGATCGTCATCGGTGTTATCAGCCGTAACCGAGCTGCTGCTGGATGGAGGCCGCCCCCAAGTCTTCGCCATCTCTCACGGCCTTGTGGTTTAATAATCCGCGTAGCACCGCGACACGCGCGCTTATAATTATATAAAAGCTAAATATATTTTGCTAAAGCCATGCAGGGAATCCTCACCGAGTCTCAATACTTGTTGTCAGGATGGTCCTGCAACATCGAGGTGGTTGGCCAATCCCATTCGTTCGTATTATTTGTGTTATGCTTGTTTTAACCAGGAAAGTCTGAGTCTAAAGACTCGTTTTCAGCAAGGCCCTGCTAAGTTGTAGCTGTAAGGGGGCGATGCTGCTGCTGCTGTGTGGAATCTCCATTGAGTAATTATAGGAATTTGTGTTCATCATTGGGATGTTTGGACAATGCCAGTTACATCGTTGCGATGTTTGGCTCGTGACGATTGTTTGGCTTCACGCTGGAGGAATGACCACAGCCTCCTAACAATCCCTACCATGTGCGAACAAAGACTGCATTTGAAAAATCTACTAAAACAATACAAATGAGATGGTAAAAAAATCTTGGTTTTGGACCAACCCGTGACAATGTATCGAGTTCCCATCGCTCACCGGGGTTCGCAGCTGTCAGATGCACCCGCACTGCGCAAGTTATAGTTTTGCAACAAAATATAATTCGCTGGCAGTGATCGCTCGAGCCGATCACGGCATCTGTAAATGACTAATATTTGTGGTGCAGCAAGAAGTCAGGGAAGAGAGCGAATTAATTATATCAGCAATTTGAACAATTGGAGGCAAGAGGGGCAATATATATAATGCAATGTTCTTGAGTTAAATATCGTGGACGGAGATAAATGGAAGGAGGCCATTTGAGAAAGGACACGGCACGTAGAGACAGAGAGAGACAGAGAGACATCGGTGACGCAAGGGAACCACTCAGCTGTTCCAGAGGTTTCCACATGGGGGCAATGGCATTGTGGGGAGAAGAGAAGCTGGCGAGTGGAGAGCAGTGGTCAGTGAGACCACACACGCAGACAAATGTCCCCCGTATAGCCTTAACATCCTGTTGGGGCAAGTGCTGTTAGCGAATAGCACATATGAAGGCCGGTACTGTTCACAAGGCGGTGGGTGGGAAGCATCACGCCCGGCCGGCTTTGCCTTCCCAGTGGCAATGCTTACACACCGCACCAGGTACTCATTTGAGGCTGAGTCGACCTAGAGGAGGCCCAGGAGCGGTTCGGATAATCGTCACTGGGTGTTAGTCTTGAGCGGGAAATGGACTCGGGTCTCCGGGTTCGTAGCGTAGTGCTAACCGCTGCGCCACCGCTCGCCACCCTCTGGTGGCGTGATTCTAGGGCACATCACCGCACGAGGAGCCCTGCTGCTGCTCCTCCCCGTCAGACCCCACGGACCCGCGTGAGCCCAGATCAGATGTTTCACTTTGTCGGCACCATCTGCAGGATGAGGTGGCATAACATGCGTGGTTAGGATTTCTTGCCGTGGCTAACGACAGTGCATTTATGCGATAACTATTTGAAATGAGTGCATGGAGTTGATCCAGTCATTCACTCCGTATTTGGCCGAATTAATTGACACGACTAACGGTTTGCTTGCTACCTTAGGTGGTATGGATATACTATCCGCATTGCCCAGTGGACTATTTGAACCGCAGAAACTTGAGTACTGAACTCAATTTGCCCCTCCGCACCCCACCATGCCCCTCCCAACGCCCCGTTTTTGCCAACCGGAGGTGACATAACAAAAACAACAAAGTTCGTGCAAGACGTGTCGAAGAAGACCGCATATCGACAGGAATGTGGTTTTACCGATCACATAGGCTTTATTCCAGATAGCAGGAAAAAAAATCATACAAAATTAAATCATGTACATGTATTTACATCGTTATCTATAAATTAGGGATATGCATTTTGAGGCCCATCATATGCACACACACACACACACGCACGCGCGCGCGCGCACACGGGTACACGCGCACACACGCTCATGCACATTGACATCTCATCAGCAGACATTTCTTAAATATGTGAAGATGGCGCACCACACGTTGTGTATACGCGCACACAAACGCTACATCTGACACACAGGACTGAAGGCATGGCTACACACTACGCGTCTTTGTCCCTGCAGATAAAATATTAATCTCAAAAATGTTTTTACAAACTCTGTAACTAAACACGCGCTTCAGCTAAACACACCGTCGGAGATGGGGTTTTGTCAGAAGTAGGTCCCGTGTGATAATCAACGTGTTCAAACATCCGATTCAATTGTGTACCTTTTTTTCCCTGTAACTAAAGCATCCTCGGTGACTGTACACATACACAATGCTACAGCTGAGCACATCACGTCTAATTCGGGGTTTCCAATGCGCCGGAGTTTGTTTCGATCGAATAAGTGACATTCATTCAAACAAAAAAATTGCCATGAACATTGATAGGTCGGAGAAAGGAATAACATCCTTCCAAAGAACGACTGAACATCCTCGCGAACAGGATACAGCGGTAGCTGCCCTCTGCATGATGTTTGAATCAATGCATTTGGGACACTGCGAAGAGGCCGAGTCGGCATGCACGCGATGGGATTGTGTCCGATCGCAGAAAGGATTTCAAGTTGACGTCGGCCAAAACGTGACAGATGCTGCCCAATCGTAGACTGGCGACTCCAATAGGAACGGCGCTGTTTAAAACCGCACGTGGAGTAATATCATCGACATCACGTGACACCTGTAAGTGGCCGTCAGAGAGAACCAATCAGGTTGCTTACATCCTGGGAGACGTTTACTCACGGAGACTACGTGGTTTAAAAATAAATACAATAACGCCAATCAACCGAGTTAATCCTGCAAACTTCTCAATTGGAACCCTGTGCGAATTTATGATGCTGTTTTGCGGCAGTGGTGCTGATGGTGATGTGGCATTGAAACCTCGAACCAGTCACACAGATAAGGCGGCGTAAAGAAGCTGCGTTAACTAATTAATAGCGTACGACGTGACCAAACGATTGCGTCTGACTAGTGGAATTCAATGACGGCGAATGAAAGTATTGACAATGCGAGCAGAGTGTTGGTAGCTGCAGTAGCAGTGGCGGAATCGACACGGTCACAATCATCAACCAGCGCACGTGACAAACCCAGCCTGTACACACACACGCGCGCGCGTACACACACGCAGCTACGCGTGCGGATATATAAATATACGACACAAACGCAAGCAAAGACAGAGCGTGTGAACCCACTGCACACCTAACCTAGTTCATACCTACACCTACCTACACAGAACCTCTTGCTGAGCCTCAACGGTAAACTGCAGATATTTAAAAATAGAAGCCATATCACGTTGTCAACATGCCGTACGCACAACATAGATTGTGTTTGCTTTGTTGCGGGACAAGGTGAAATTACTTTCTGGTCCCGTGATAAGTGACGAAACAATACGTGTCGGTGTCTGCTCGTCCTCGTGACTGCGTGACGACGGCGAGCAGACACAATCAGAATATTCATTTATACTGGAGGAATCCGATGAGCTATGAAGCTCGTTATTCTCTTCTCACAGACGCGAGTACGCAAGAGACGCGCTCCATCCCAGCGCATCGAGCGGCGGTTGTGGCCCCGTCAGTCGAGTGTGAGGGAGCGGTGGCGCAGCCGTTAGCGCGCTGCACTACGAACCCGGCGACACGAATTCGACTTTCGCTCAAGGCCGCTCACCAACATCAGTGACTCAGCCTTGAAATGAATACTACCTGGGGGGTACAAAGACGGCCGGGCATGGTACCGGACACCCACACCATCGTCCGTCGTGACGGCCGTCATAAGGTACTCGCTCACAGCACTTGCCCCAACAGTCCGTTCATGGCTATACGGGAGATCTTTGTCTTTGTCGCCACAGCACTGCCTCTCTGTGCCATACTCTTAGGTTTTTTGTTTTCGCTGTGCCATCTTTGTAGTGGCCTTGGGCAGCTTCTGCGGATTTCACGAAGGCGACTGCATTCGGGCGCGGTGCCTCCAACATTGGAGGGCCTCCACTTGACGTGACATCACATTTGTATGCCACCGGGTAAAAGAAAACTCAACACGTTCGTCAATAAAGACCGTTGCATTCAAAGGGGCATAGATACCGTATATAGAATAGGCGACGTTTCAGAAGATGGCCCTTCTTCATAGCACATTGCCCGAAACGTCGCAGATTATATGTTTTTCATTTTAAGGCCACACAGTGTTATTGACGAACGTGTTGATATTTTGTGCTGTTAATTGTGCTTCTGCACCATTGCGGACGCAGCAGCGTCACCCAATAATAATATAGGGGTCTTTTTTGTCACGATTTGTGCTGTGTGGCTATTAGATGTGCTTTCGGGCTGCTCCACGCGATGTCTGGTACGATGTCCGACGTTTCGCTCCACGTCTTGGGAACCTCTTTCGCTCCTCAAGTTCTGGGAGAAGTTTCCAGAACGTGGGCGGTGAGCGTCAGATGAATCGCCCCGATCGAACCAGGGCAGCGACCCGCAAGATAACCGCACGGGAGAGGAGAGGGGCTATTCTGTTTTTTGACCAGGTAAGGCCCCACTGAGTTCCGTGGCTCTTTGTCAGAAGCGACCTGGTGATCACAAATGACAGCTCAACGAAGTGGCTCGTCATCACCATCACGTGGACATTTTATAGCAGCAACCAAATACTCTAAACGCGTGATGTCGATTCTAAATGTGTGGGGGGGGGGGGGGGGGACAGAGGACCTGGAGAAAAATCCACGCGACCACGGGAAGAGAGACACCGCAAACTCCAAATATACAGCAGCAGGCGTCAGGGTCGGGATCTAACCCACGACCCCCTGCGTACCAGGCGAGGTAGTTAACATCTCGCCAACATGGCGCCCTGTTGTTGCGACGTTTCTCTCCGCGTTCCGCAGAGCGAGCAGCGCCTCACTCCCAACTCGGCCCTCGTTAGTTAAGAGGCGTTATAAATAAATACGTAATTAAATGTATCAAACGTACACCTTAATACATAGATATATAGAGTATACATGTCCCACTGACATTTTTGATCCATTGCCACGTCTGCAATGCGGTTGGTCAACAGCATGGCACCTCCGCAGGGGGGTGGGGGGGGGGGCTGGGAGAGGGGTGGTATTCGGGTTCGAGCTATGGCACCCCCTGTTGACGAGCGTGCCATCGACCGTCGTGTTCAGTCGACATGGCATTCTTCTCATTGCTTATGCACCAGTTGGTCCAAGGTGAGAGGTTGGAGTTGTGTGAATGACCAATATAACTCAAACGAGCTTGTTTGCCCGTCCAAGGACGGTGTGTGTATATTGCAGTAAATCTGAAATATTCAATAGAAAAATCGCCCACTTCACATTATTCACTCGGGGGGGGGGGGTTGCTCCATGTGGAGTGACGTCACCCGCTAATGGTTATTGGGGAGGGGTGTGCCATGTGGAGTGACGTCACCTGCTCAAGATTATTAATGAGGGGAGGGGTTCGGCATGTGGAATGCGCGATCTTGTGCGTTAGTGTAAATTTCCACGTGTGCATGAATATTAATTAAGGAGGGTGGGGGGGGCTCTTTTGCAGTGACGTCACGCACGGATGCAGCACTGTGCTGCGGAGATTCATTTTTTGACCGTCACTTTCTGTAAAGAAACGTCACGTTTGAAGCGACTTTGCGTAATCAATTATTTAATTCAGCTCGACCTTCCTCTGCGTTAGTGTAAAAATGCACCCACTCATGAATATTAATGAGGGGGGCGGGTCTCATGTGCAGTGACGTCACGCGGGGGGTGGGCCTCATGTGGAGTGACGTCACGCGCGGGACGGACAGACATTTCTGGGTGATTATAGCCGGTAATGTGCATTCGTACATCTAATAGGTCGCGCATAGATCACTTAGATACGTGGTAGGCCAACCCACCAACGATAAGAATACCGATTATCCACCGCTCCCTCCATAAAGGCATCAAAACACATTTTCTCGACCCCACGTCCCAGCAGTTGGCCTGCCACGCGCTCCCTCCGAGCCGACCAACCACTGCAAGGTTCAGTAAACCGGCCGAGTTAACGCCTCTCCGCGTCGTAGTTCGCAATTCACATTACAGCTTCAGTTTTCTTTACCCCCCCCCCCCAGGCAGTTCATTGTGGTCACTTAAAAGATGATCATTTATTGTATTAAATGCATTCAAAGCCATGTGCCTGCCTCTTGTGCGCGCGTGTGGTGAGCGCTCACACACACACGCGCATCGGTGCTCCCTAACAGCACTTGCCCCAAGAGTCTGTTAAAGGCTATACGGGGGATATTTATCTTTGGAGGCTGAGTGGGTAGTGAGGGGGGGTTACTGAAGAGCCCTACCGATGCTGCAACCACAACATGCACAAGGAATCGAACGTGCACTTCACATCGCATCACAGCCATGTGGAGATGTTGTGTGCGACCCAGGCACGAGTGACATCGCGGCCACACGCGCGCTCACGTCCATTCATCGCGCTCTCGTCCATTCATCGCGGCGCATCTCCCCGTCTCCGAGTTGCCAACAGGAACGTGGTGGCCGCACGAGCGGCCCGAGTGGCTCACTCCGCGTCCAAGCAAATCAGCTGGCAGGCACCGCTTTAATGTCATGAAGGTCATACCGACGGCGGCGTGTACGTTCACGGCAATCATTGTTTTTCACGCGTACGTTATTACTTGTTGTTGTCAGTGTACTGCATTCGTGCTATATATATATATTTATAGTTGCCGTGAAATAATTTACGACAATACGAATCGTCACGACGATTATCGCGATATTGTGTTAGCGATGTAATTATCACGATATCATTATCGCGATATCACCCCCCCCACTCACCCCTCGTAATTTTGTGTTTTCGCGATCGCTATCGTTCCCTGTTTCTCGTGGCCTTGCTGTCTGAACTTCCAGGGACGAGGCAAGGTTCTACCGAAACGTTCTTCAACTTCGTAATTCACACAAGCCTGCCGTCAAGAGCTAATTAACAAACTTAATTAACCACGCCGATGACCGTGT
The DNA here is from genome assembly GCA_014621495.2 of Entosphenus tridentatus. Lineage (NCBI taxonomy): Eukaryota > Metazoa > Chordata > Hyperoartia > Petromyzontiformes > Petromyzontidae > Entosphenus > Entosphenus tridentatus. The sequence continues at coordinate 1,411,239 of CM025628.2, forward strand.
CATGTGACCGACACAGGCGTCAAATGCACCACGAGAAAACATTCTGCAAAGCAGCAATTGAATCACTAAAATAGCCATTTAGTTTGAACCTAATTTTCTCTGCGTGTGTTGCTTTTGTTAGTTCGTAAATCTTTTTGCCGGCTAATCCACTGTTTTGTTTACAAACATATCGGTGCCACGATAAGCACAATCCTATAATCTGCGCATAACTCAACACAAAATATCCTGGCAGTTTGAAGGGCAAATCAACAACTCGGGCAGACTTCTCAAATCTTCAACACGTTCAGACGGACTTCTCGAAGCGAGTGCGCTGTGTCGCACTGACCAATGCTGTGGATTTGCTCTCCAACACACCGGTGTGCTGTACTAGTAACGAATTGGCCACGTTCTGTTTCCGTGACAAACCTTACTAATTGGCTGTCGGGTGGTGACGGGTTTAATGACACATTTATATTTAGCGATCTAACCCCCCAAACCCCCCCTGTATTATAGATGATATTGGTCGTGAAAGCCTACGTGTTAAGCGGTGAAGTATAGTCAAACAACTCCCCCACATTACCGATCGTTAAGTCTGAATGACATTTTCAGGCAATCTATACTTGATTCCTGACTTGTCCCTGAACGACCTGAAGCTGTTTTGGGTGAATTGCCCCGTGTGCAAGTCCGCGCACGATGCGCCGAAAGGTTTACGTGTATAATACAGAGTACACGTTTGTAAATGCTGTAATTTAATACACGATTACCAACTCCACCGCCACCACCACCACCACGAGCTGCAGACTGTCTCAACTGCCCATCACTGTGACTTAAGAATCCATCTTGACATCATCAGCAATCTTAAAGGCGTACACAGGGCAATCAACGGATGATTTCCCCACTCCTCGCTCTGTCAGTAGTGGCGTGCGTGAGCAATTGCAGGGCCGCGCCTCTACCTTCACCCTCTTCTGGGAGTGCCTATGCGTCTGAATTTTGTTTTACATATGAAAGTGTAAATGTAGCGTTGTCCTCTAACGAACAATATTATTCGTATCATGGGACCTTTTTAATACTGGAAAAAAGGTCCAATTATAGTTGCTCACCCCGAGCTACAAATGCTCTCATACGTGGTGGCATTGTCTTTGAACTGTTCGCCGTTTGGCGTTCTCTGGTCTGATACTGGGAGTGAGACTAGGCCATAAAGGAGGCTGTCCCTGGTGTAGGCCAATCAGTTTCAGAGGCAATGCAAACATATTATCAGAGCATGTTTATTTGCATGTCCACCACAAGTACGCGTGGTTAATGCAGTGACTTGATTCCTTGAATAAGGATTCTGTTTGGTGTTTGAACATCTTGACACAACTGTTTTTATTGCCTGAAAAGGTAAAACCTATTCTTATGTTTAATATTATTCCTGTCAATGAGTTACTCCGGAAGGCCTGAGTCTCATGGCTCTCTTTGAGAAGTGTCCTGCTGGAATGTGTTTCCTCCGGTTACATTCACGAGCATTTGGTTTCTCGTGCCAGGAAAGCTAAGAACTCGGAGAAAAACCCGACCTAGCACACGAGGGCCCCCCCACGCTTACAACACGTGGCAAGCCCTGGTGGCTGTGAACCATCCGGGCCAGGCTCAACCCTGCGGCGTTGACTGGGTCGTGGGGTGGTGGCGCGCTCCGACACGCGCCGACAAAGTCGCACGATTTGTTCGCTGGACACGCCGAGCCGAGAGGGCGGTAGCCGCGATTGATGTTCAAATGCCACGAGGTCTCTCCACTGTGGCTGCTACCAGCACTTCAAAGTGAAAGAGGCAATCTTCATTTCACACAGATTACCCCCCGCCTCCCGTTCCACCCTCACCCCAGCTCAAGTCTCGCCTGCTGCAATGCAAACGAATTCAGAGTCGAAAGCTACAGATCTCCTCCTCGATGGAGGATGGAGGAGGAGACCTGGTGGATATGACGTCATTGTTGCCCACGGGCTACGGGGCAGATTGCTCGCCTCCTACGCGGGATGGTTAAAAATACGGACGCGACAACGATTAATTATCAATCGGTTATTTTTTCTTCTAAAAACCGTAACGCCGACGGACACACTGCACGGCACGCGTAGAACAACGCGTGACCGGGACTCGGCTTCAAAACAAGCCTGCCATCAATGTTAGGGGAGACGTGATTCTAAAATCGACCGACTTCCCACGGATTTCCGTGCACCCCTTTTGGTGCACACTCGTTTTGAGTTTCATTAATTAGGTATAACCCTGTGAGCCATGCGGCTCTTGACTCGGGTGCAACCGCAACAAAATAAGAAACCGTCTTAAAGTGACTACACGCCCGCACACGTGAACGCGCGGGGCTCAGTGGGTTTTAGCGCACCGCGAAATGAACACCCGGTGACCCTGAGCGATTCCATTCCCGGCCGTGGCTAACATCGGTGGCGAGCGATATCTGGACCGGTTATTCCTGCGCGCCACCCTTGCCCCCCCCCCCACGTGGCGTGGAGAGGCCTTCGTCCAGCAGTGGAACTGAAAGAAGGGCTGTAGGTGTAATATAATAATTATTTTTAAATCCATTATTATTTTACGCATATACCTATGACTGGAATGTGACGTAGAAGTAGGCTTTGTGCAAATTGGGAAACGTCAAGGTTCGCGTGCGTCGCCAGCGTTCACCCAGACTGAGCGGTGGCGCTGCGATTAGCGCGCCGTGCCATGAAACGCAGCGGCACCCGAGTTCAATTCTCCAGCCGCGGCTAGCATCGCCAGTGACGACGTGACATCGGCACCTGCTCCGGGCCTCCCCAAGGTCGACTCCGCCTTAAACGAGGACCTGGTGCGGTGCGTGAACATCGGCACTCGGGAGACAGGAGGCGGCTCGGCGTGGTGCAGGCACCACCACCAGGATGTGGTGCATCGGTCGGGCCTTCATCGGTGCTCGCTAACAGCACGTGCACCCAACAGTCTCTTAAAGGCTACACGTGGCGGAGGGGGATTTTTTGATGCAGATTCTACTGCAGGGATGGTGTAGCAGTAGAAATGCCTTCCCGGACAACAGCAAACCGTTGACATGTATAGGAAACCCTGGGCCAGGATCAATGGCAGCTGTCAGCGACTTCGGCAATCGACGTCACGTGGGCTTGTCCCCCCGGCTTAGAATCGCGCATGCCGCGATATTTCTTCACGCGATGAATCTTCGCGCAACTCGATTCCTGGCAACTCTTAAAACCCGCGGCGTGGCGTGGCGTGATTGGCATGGGCTCCGGTGTATGGGATGCAATGGGACCCCCCAAACAGTCTAACCGCCCCCCCCCACCCCCACCTCTCTTTGTAACCCCTGGGGCCTCTGGGTCCCTCCAGCCGATGGACCCCGGCGCAGTTGCACGGCCTGCGCACTCGTGCAAAACGACGCCGCTGGTCACGACCCTCTCGAACACTCGCGCGGACCGCGCCGCTTAACGCCAGTGAGCTTTTGGTCAATTCTCACAGTGGAGGCGGAGGAGGCGGGGAGGAGACTCCGATGGGGTAGAGGGAAGAGCGTGGAGACACGCAGATCGGGCACCCAAGCCGCGTCGTCTCAGCCTCACCTTTGGCGCCAGCTCGGCACACGAGCGGACGCGGTCGAGGTTTGCGACGCGGGGAAGGCAGCGGCGAGGAAAGGGGGGACGGCGCGCCGGGGTCAGGCGTGACGCGCAGCAGCGGCGCAGTCGCCGTCGAGTGTGCAGGCGGTGCAACTGCACCGGCAACGCACATTTTGGCTATAAAGGGCGCGTGTGTGGCGGCCGTCGAAGAAATGGGTGGAATTGTAAGAGGCGGGGCGGTGGGGATGGGGGGGCGGCTCGTTTGATTCTATGCACCAGAGCCCATGCCAAGCCACGCTGGCACGCAATCTACTCAGCAATTTGCTGCAGTTCAAAGCATCTCGTGGTATCCGTGCGCCTTGACAACCCGTCCCCGGGTATCGTTCACTGGCGCTACGCAACGCGAGAGTGTTATTCAGCGGAAAGAGAGATAGAGAGAGAGAGCGCGTGAGAGCGATGAGGTTGAAGGAGGCAGCGAAATCTCAGCATTCATCCTCCATCTCCCGGATTGGAGGGATCGGGCTGCCTATCGCCTTGAATTGGTTGATCTGGTTTGACAGCTGCGGATTCATCGGCTTAATGAGTATGTTGCGGTTGACTGCATCCTCCACCTCGTCGGGGTACCACTGCTTGTCTGCCGTGACAGGTGGGAGGGTGACACGGAGAGAAGGACAAGAGAGGGATACCACGCACGCGGACACACAGGCACACACATGCGCACGCAACACCGTTACAAAAATGACAAAAGCATCAGTGAAATTACAACAACAAAAAAGACGACCGTCGACAAAACCGCCGCGTAGGTTTTCGCGGTTGCGCCCCACGGCTTCTCCGACGCGTTTTCGGGTCGTGCCGCGTGGCCGTCGCGCGCGACGTCCGTCGTTCCGCTCCGCGTGTCGGGGAGCTTCGTGGGTGCGCGGCGCACGGAGCTACGCCGACGCGCCGGACGTCGCGCCGGACCGACGCGCGCGGTGCGACCCGAGTAGGGCGGCTTCAACGGCGCGGGAGAGCGTCGCGGCAGCCGCTCGGAGCGGGGTGATGGAATGGAAACGTCTCTGAAGCCACGGCGACGTTTAGAGAAACACGCGGCGGCTCTACAACGGGCGGGAACGTACGGCCGCGGCACGGGATACTGCGGCACGAGCATGCACTGCAATCGGCGGCATAGCGTGGTTGGCACAGGGATGAAATGGGCGCTGCCCCCCATTTGTAGCCCAGTGCTGGGGGCATCCTTCAAGGGGATGCCCGACTTGGTGGTGGCGGTGTCGCAGGGACAATGTGGCATGGCCTCACACAAAAGAGGGTCCTCACGAGCGGCCTTGTTTTTCTTGTTGCATTGCATCATTATAATTATGCAATGATTTGATCGAAAAAATGGCAATTTTGTTTGAATTCTGATGTAGGCTTGAACGTAGCGAATGAGAAGGAGGCCCCACGTGGAATTCTGACCCTCTGGGTGGGCCCTCCCCTCTGGCCAATGGGTGCAACGTGTTTGGTCATTTTCGTTTTAAGTCGCATTGTTCCTGATTGCAATTGTGTTCCCTCTCTGTTAATTCTCGAGAGAAATGCGCGCAGGCAGGCCTGTGATGCATTGTGCTCGTTGTTGTCACTAGCGGTGTAGCGTGGTTGGCACGGGCCCTGGTACAACGAATTAAATGGGCTCTCCCCAGCTCCATTTCCCTTCACCGCCCTGACAGGCTGGCGCTTGGTGCTCTCAGGAACCGGGGGTGTGGGAGGGGTGGTAGGCACGTGGGTGGCGGCCCTGTGCAGTTGCACCGCCTGCACACTCGATAGCTACGCCAGCGGACTTGCACGCCTAGCAAGCATCGAACACACGGCCCACGGCACAGCGACAGTAATTACCAGTTGCGTATTAATCCAAGGGCTGCACCGCTTTCGCTAAAAGGTGGGGATTAGAAACAAAAGGAAAAGTGAATGCAAACTGTCGCAAACGAAAGTTAATCAACGGACGCAAACAAAGCATAGAAACGCAAAAATAAACACAAATTTAAAATCGTGTACATCAGGCCACAGGTCAGGTGTGTGTGAATGTTGCAAATTTATCTGTCATGTATTTTTTAAAATGAATTTAAGTCGCCCGTACGAAACATTTAGAGGCTGTTACTCGTTTGTCAATCCACTGCTGGATGCAGGCGCCTCCGGTCCATGCCGGTCGTGGGGAGTTGTTTGACCATACTTCACCGCGCTGGTCATTGCGGTTGTGGTGTCACTCGCCACTAACGTTGTTAGCCACGTCCGGGAATCGTGCGGTGCCGTAACCGTTGCACAGCTGCAACTGCATTGGGAATGTGTCGATCCAGGTTTTTGTGATGTTATTTTACAATTGCAGACTCTGCTACAAGGTTGTAAAGATTGCCGGAGCACGAACAAACCGACATGATTGGTGTTTTGATATCACCAACACAGTAAGCAAGACAGTCCCGTCAGCCTTGCAGACGTGTCAAACGCAGAATTACACTTTTTGACGGAGTTCCATTTTTGACCATTTTCTGAGTAAAATCAGCCGGAGGGGGTTCCTCGCTTTAAAGCAAAAAAACCAAAAACAAACCTACTTTCAATTTGTCAGTCAGCATCAATGCATCCGTCAGTCAGTCTGTCAGTCCATCTGTCTGCCACCGGTATCACCGGCGTTGCCCCTCAGCCACTGTCAGTAAGATCCAGGTACTTTCATTAATCCGGGGTTGCGCACTGCACAACGAACTCGGCGAATGATATTTGAACCGGCTCTGGGTACCCAGCTCACCAGCCCGCCATTGAACCAGCATGGTGAAGTATGATACTTAACACAATCAACAGGCAGGCCTTCGCCCAGCAGTGCACCGACACAGTTACGATCATAAACGATTGTAATGATTCGTGTTCATCGGTGTCCATATGTTAGGTTGTACTTAAACATTTGAAACTCTCTTGTACCCGAGCGTTTTAACCCGAGGTGAGCTGTAGTGCGCGTACCCCGTTGGTCGTCAGAAGCATCCGAAAAAGAAACTCAAAAGATGGAAAAGTCATGACGAAGAAGGAAATAAAATTCAAGAAAATCAGCGGCGATGGGTAAGAAGCGAATTCCTCGTGAGTCCCAAGCAGAGAGAATAAAGAAGAAGAATGAAGAGGAGGAGGTGGCTTCATGCTGGGTACATGCTGTGGCGAGTGACCTCTGTGCTAAATACCTGCGCCAGGGCGGTTACTCCTGGGTGCGATCACACGCGCACACACACACACGCACACACGCACACGCACGCACACAAACACACACACGCAACACACACACACAAAGACGCACACGCGCACATACGCACTCACACACGCACACATACACACGCACGCACACACAAACGCACGCACACGCGTACACACACACGCGCACGCACACACGTGCATGCACACACGCACGCACACGCGCACACACACACACACACGCATGCACACACGCGCACGCACACACGCACGCACGCACACACGCACGCACGCAACAGAGGGCGGCACGGAAGACGAGGTTAGGCCACCGGCAGTGAGGGAAACAACAGCGTAGCAGAGCAACGACCACGGAGGTTTTCCCCGATGCGCTGCCGCGTAGCTCTCCGATGGGGTCTTGGCTCGTGCCGCAATGTTTCTGTTCGGCACGATGTCCGATGTTCACGCGCTGGGAGCTTCTTCAGGAACTGAGTTCCTGAGTTATTCAGGGAGTTCCTTAGAAGGTGGAGCAACACGCAGGGCGGTGCGGAAACCGAAGGTCTTCGTGTAACATCAGATGGACAAGGAAGAGTAAACCACTGTAGTTGACTGTCCATTGGATTAATAAAATGGGCTCTCCCGTACAATTCCCTTATTCGTCAAAGCGCGGGACCTGGGCCATACGACTTGGAAGAGGTGGGAGGTAAGCACATTTGACCCCACATTCACCCACTGTGGTGGTACACCCATCGATTCAGGTGAGCGGCTAGGAGGACTGCCACTCCGGGAGATCAAATCGAACTGTGCGTACGTACGTTGAACTTCATTCGCACCGTACGTAGCCAACCGTGCTAATCGGAGGTGCTGGGGCAAGGACAACAAACTAAACACAAAAAGCAGTGTTAGAGAAATGTTTAGTGTTCCGACCGTTACGCTATATTTTTTAATCCTTTATATTAAGTTCACTTGCTCGCTTGCTTGCGTGCTTACGACCGTGCAAATCTTTCGGTCGTTTTTTAACCCACTTCCCGTGATCCAATCGAGCTGACATTTTGCACACAGACTCGTTGTGCGTGACAATTTATTTTCGTGAAAAAAATTCAAAAATTTTACACTTTTTAGGAATTTTATTTTTATTTTTAATTACCAATTGCTTAATGGTGGCAGGCAATCATCTGACCCATAGGTGGCAGCCATCTCAAGCCAGAGGACGAGAGGACTCTAGCCGCCACGCATATAAAGGATTTATATTGAAAAACTTTGTTTTTACGGGTTATTTTTTTTTTTATATATAGGAAGGGATAGAGGCCCCCCGCCAGCCCCACCCCACATCACGCCACGGGGGCCCAGCAGGGCACCCGGCACTCACTTGGCCTTGGGGTCCCTCGCCCTGGGCTTGTTGTGGCGGGACGTGGCCGAGGAGATGGAGTGCAGCGAGGCGGTGTGCTTGCCCGTGAAGGAGTGCGAGCCGCGCGGCTGGCTCGCGTTGAAGTCGAACTGCATGAGGCAGAAGATGAGGTCGCTCGGGAAGAGCTCGAAGTTGTAGGGCGGGTTGGTGATCACGTAGCTGCGGCAACCCGCGGGGGAGAGGAACGCGCGTCACTCGGTGGGGTGGTGGGGGGGGGGCGAGGAGTGTGCCGGGCGGTCGTGGTCGTTGTTGACCGGCGGCCAACGTCACGAGCCGACGAGCCGCCGGTGTTTCGCTCTCGCGCCGGTCGCCTGCTTTGTACTTTAGAAATCTGCGGCAGCGCTCCGGGTGAACTCGTGTGTGGCGAGTGCCCCTGGGGCCTCTGCCGCTTCCGCAGAATTTTTTTCTTTGAAATTAAGGTCCCGTTGAAAAGTTACAAATCATCCTCGTCTCAATGGAGCCGCGCTAAAATGGCCCGGCGTGGGTGGGGGGGGGGCGCGCCGCTTATGAGCCGCGATTTGTCCGCCCCCGGTAGAGATCGCCCGAACACAGTCTGGTTAGCACGGCGCGTGTACACAAGTGGGCTTCGGCAGAACACATCGCTAGAAGGGATGATAATGGTCACGATATGTGTCATAATTTCAACTTGTAATGCGACGCTCATATTCGTAGAGAGAGAACGACTCGGAGGTTCTGGGCAACTGCAGACGAGCGGGAAGGCAGTCACGTGGCGATGAGCCACAGGATGGCCAGCGGTCGAGGCTAGCGATGGAGTGGCAGCCAAGGGAGGGATCGCGCCCCGCGAGGACGCCCGCCTCTAACGCCGCCACCGCGATAGCGTCACGAGATCAACTCGTGCGGATTTCCGCGTCGCGAGACCGCGGGGGGATGCCGAATCCTTCACCCAGAAGTGGATAGAACATGGCTGATGATAATGAAGATGATGCTGGTCGTGCCTGGGAGGGTATTGTATGGGGGGTGGGGGGAGGGGAGGGGGGGGGCGGGTGGGGGCGCAGGCTTCACCGTTTGGGTGACGGGCTGTTGGTGCTGAGG
>CM025628.2:1431867-1448451 GCA_014621495.2 Entosphenus tridentatus
CACGCACTCTCCTACCTCTCCCCTCTCATCTCACTCTACTCTCTCCTCCACGCACTCTCCTACCTCTCCCCTCTCATCTCACTCTTCTCTCTCCTCCACGCACTCTCCTACCTCTTCCCCTCCCATCTCACTTCTTGCACCTGGACTCGAAGAGGGGGCATGGAGTCGACAGCACGGATGGCTGGGTTGTACCGAGTTCCAGACTATGGGGTGCAGCAGAGGAGAATGGAGCGACCTCCTGCCGAGTGAAGGTTGACTGCGGTCATAATAAATCACTGCCCTGAGTCCGTCCACTGCTGGAGGAAGGCCACCCCCACGCCGTGTGGGTGTGGATTCATCACGACGATGGTCAGTGCGGGTTGGTGGAGCGGGGAGATGGGGGGTGCAGGGCAGAACTGGTTCACTGATCTTAGCCGTGGCCGGGTATCGAACTCGGCTCGCCGGGGTGCGTTGCGTAAGAGCGCTAAACGCAGTCGAAATGAAACGACTTAAAAATCGCCATTAACTTGTAGATTTCTTCCTGAAGTGTTTTTGTTGTGCCGTCTGAGACTCGAAGAAGAGGGTGTCGTCTCTCCGCAACTGCTTACCAGCTGTGCGGCTGCTTGCTGCTGCTGCTGCTGCACGTGTGGTTGGTTTGTCGGCATTTAGGGTGAATTAACAGCAGCACCGTGCACACCCCCATGCCCATTCTCCTGCTCCCAACGCCGTTTTCAATATTTAATGCGATTTTTTATGAAAAACTTTCAGGCGGAGTTTTAAGATAAATCATTACAAATGCATGAAATTCAATGCAAATCGGCGAAAAATCGCGTGCCTATAAATCATGTAGAGCCCTTTATATATTTTTTGAGACATTAATCCGCACGGACAAAATGCGGTCTGCGTGAGATAACATCTGTCAAATCACATGACCTTTTTTGTCATATCACATGACCGTGAACGGCGGCGCTGTGATCTGATCGAGGCTGGCAAGCGGCAAACCGCACTCGGGCAAACGTAATAACGTGGAAACGCGCCGCGCGCGGAGAGGGCCGGTCCTGCTGCGCTGTCGCCGCTACTGCCGCTGCTACCGCTGCCGCTGTGCACCGCTGTGCACCGCTGTGCACCGCTGGCCCGGTGGCCTGGTGAGTGTCGCAGGGCGGCAGGCTACGGGGGAACGCACGCACCCACGGAGAACCGCGGGACCAAAACCCCGAGTGCACGCTACCAATTTAGCACCCCCCCCCGCCCTACACATCTCCCGATATTTAATCTCGATGGCGCTGTCGGCGTCATGTCGCGACGCGCCGACGTTGTCGCTCGAGGTCTCTCGCGGAGCGGTGCAACGCTTCGTGTTGTGGACAAGGGCCCACTGAAGCGGATGTTGCGAGGCGACCTCTTGAGATACCTGCAAGTGGACATTTTCCGCGTGATAGTCGAGCCGATAATTTAATTCCTAGAGCTGGAGTTTTTAGCAAAAATTATACGCGGAACCAAATATAAAATGTGATTATTGTTGCGTGTGTGTGTGTCTGCAGTCATTGGTAACCGGTCTGAGACCACCGTCAAAACCCAGGCGGTTGCCTGGATTCGAACCCAGCCCCTCGGTGGAGCCAGCTCGACAGCACGTCACTCTGAAGCAGCGGTGCCCAGCAGGTCAATAATGTATTGTTGGGGGGCATGGATGCCCGCAGGGATGGGGTAGGCAGGAGAGGGGAGTAGTTTATTAAATCTTACTTTTGTAAAGTACCGTTTAGTAACTGACCAAGTACAGTAACTCGAATCTAACCAACTAGAGGGGCTCTTCCGCCAGCAGCTGCGCGAGTGGGAAATTTCTGGGGCTGCGCCTTTAGCTTCTCGGGAGGATCTGACGGGAGCCGGGCACGGCGAGGTCGCAACGGGGTGGTGGGTGGGGGCCCCGGACCCAGCGCGAGCCCCCACCTAGCGGTCGCGCGGAATCGCTGCACTTAGCACGGGGTTCGTGGGGGGCCTAAATTGTTTGTTATTTTTGCAGGTAAGGGGCCGTCCATAAATTACGTCACGTGATTTTGGACGATTTTTGACCACCCCCCTAGTCACACGGCATCACAAAAATTCAGACCCCCCCCCCTCAAATATGACGTCACATAGGTCTGCCCACCCACCCCCAAAAAAACCCACAAATTTCCATTTTGAAAATATAACATGCTTCAAATCGCTTTAAACTATTGTCATTGTAGTGCGTATTTAATGTGGCGCTGCACTCTGATGTTGTAGGAGTGTTGTTATAACAATTAGTGCTGTTACAACAATTCTATATTTATTTAAAGTTGCGCATTTTGATGTGACGTCACATTTCTCAATCGCCCCCCCCCACGCTCCTGCGGCCGGGAGACCCGCCGGGCCCCCCCCCCCCAGACGTAATTTATGGTCGGCCCCTTATGATGGTTAGTATCGTGTGCTCGTCTTGCCAAGCCAGGAGACAGCCGATTCATCAGCAGCGTGCAGAGGGAGGGAGGGCGATCGCTCGCACGCGTTTGCCAGGGACCAGATTGTTTATCTCCAGGTCCGTGCAGCCAGCCCATGCAAAATGCTCCTCTCGCCGGATGACAACGTTAATTAGCTTTGCTGTTAACACGCTCTAAAATGTGCAGGTTATTTATTTTCCCACATTGCACCCCGACCACATGCCCACCCACGCAGCAAACGCCCCCCCCCCCCCCCAAATTGCTGCCCAACTGCCCACAAACACTCCCCGGAGAGCCCTGAATAGACTGTTGGGGCAAGTGCTGTTAGCGAGCACCTATTAAGGGCTGGTATGGTGCACGACAAGGTTGTAGTGTGGTCAGCGGCAATAACCGAGCCGCCTTTATCTCCCCAGTTGTGATATTTTACACGTCACGCGAGGTACGTATTTCAGGCTGAGTCAACCTAGGAGAGTCCCAGACAAGGTTCAGAAATCACCCGCTGCTGATGTGAGCAGTGGCCGGGAATAGAACTCAGGTCGCCAGTTTCGTAGTGCAGTGAGCTAAGCGCTCTGCCCGAGCAAGAACCACATGCGAACGGAGACACGCGCAGACACACGTGCAGTTTCTGATGTACATGCACAAACACACATACGCATGCACTTAACGAGCACACCGAGGCTGCAATGTGTGACAATGCACATTAAGGAAAAGTTTCCAATTACATGACTATTGGATCTCTCTGCGGAGACTGTCGCGTCTTGTTTGACACGGAGGTGTTCCCGCTCGACGAGGAATAATCAGATTTCGACGCGGGCCTAAGCGGCACGGTGCAAAGTCAATTTGAGTCAAAATCAGCAGCAAACGCGGCGCCAATTCCTAAAGTGAATGACGGCGAGCGGCGGAAGAAGCGAGTTGGCAGTGGTGCTCCAAGAGATAAAAAAACATGCCAGTACCACTAACATCTTCATTAGCATTTTACTATCATAATACTACAATAATACTAAATACAATTATTTACTCACGAAGGCCACGCCGAGTGCGTCCCAGGATTCGGCTCCCTGGATTGTTTGAGATGTTTGGCCAATGCCATTAATGAGCACTCGGGGTTCGCGCGCTTGAGAAAATCATCGTCCTCTAACACACGCGGCCCATGCATCATTCCCGCGGGAGTTTTGAATGCCCGTATCTCAAATGAGTGGCATGATGACAAAAGGCGCAATTGGAATCAAATGTTCTTCCTCTTTGCGTGTGTAACTTTTGTGAAAGCACGAGCGGCACAGAGAGGAGCACACGAATTAGGAATGGCGCGCAACTTCAAGGCCACGTCGATCGTGAAGGACAGTGTGGGCTTGCGCAATAGCTGTCGCTGGGAGAGGGGACGGCCGGTGGTCCAGACCACGGAGAGACTCGAGAGAGTGGCAGCCACGGGAGAGAGCATAGATGGAACGATACAACATCAGTTCGCTTGTATGCAGGAGTTAGGTGGATTGTTGCACCACTACCCATGGTCAACACTGTCTGTGGTGGACACTTTCTGTGACGGACACTACCCGTGGTGGATACTGCTCGTGGTGGACAGTCTGTGATGGACACTGCCCGTGGTGGACACTACCCATGGTGGACACTGTGGTGGACACTGCCCGTGGTGGACACTGCCATGGTGGACACTACCCGTGGTGGACACTGTGGTGGACACTGCCCGTGGTGGACACTATCCGTGGTGGACACTTGTAGTAGCGCTGGCAACCACAGGTGGTACCGACCAACCAGCCAAACCCCGCCAGGCTCAGGGGCCCAGTGGTGTCCAGCGCGATCACCTTGAGAGTTGGCCTGCAGAAGGCCGATGCTGTCGTCAAAATGCATGGACTTGATGTTGAGTGAAGCGAGGATGCACTCCTTGTCCTGCAGCGACGGGTCCTCGATGTTGTTCTGGTTCGCCGACAGGATGACGCACATGTCGCACAGGTTGATGTTGACAGCCCTGAGGTCGGCGCGGCTCAGCGGCGAGCCCTGTGCCGCGGAGCGGGAGGGAGCGTACAGAGGTCGGGTTAGCGGGGGATTGGCGCGGACGGCACGATCACCGCCTTGCTCGAGCCATCGCTGGCGGAAGGGCCTCCACTGCAGGGAGCTCCGGAGAGCCGCCCACCCAGAGGGTATTTGGCCTACTCTTCCAAGCTGGTCATACATATATGGGGTGGGTTTTAACGTAGGAATTAGAAAGGTTCCTGGTTGTTTCACACGGGAGCACAGCAGCAGCAGCAACAGACAAAATGTATCACCAGTTTTTCAATGGGCGTATGAATACGGTTGTTACCTTGTAGCAGCATTGCCCCCCCCCTACTGGCAGACTCACGCCCTCGGCACTGCAGTGGGTGAGCTGTGTGACGCACGGCGCCTCGAGATGCTGACGCATTAGCAGCCCTCGGTGTGCAAATCCGTATCCTCGTATTTGCACAATTAAATACCCAACGAGAGAGAGGCGAAGAAACTGCCAGGTTGGTATCGCCACTTATGGCGGCGTAACTTATCAACGCCACTTCTGGAAATCTGGCCACGGTTTAACATCAGTGGCGATTATCTAAACTTGGTCCTGAGCCACCCCCCCTCTCCCCCATAATGTCGACTCAACAGCCATAACCGAGTACCTGGAGCGGTGTATAAAGCATGAGGACGAGGAAGACAAAGGCGGTCAGGCGTGGTGCTGGCTCCACCACCCTCTCATGCACTGTGCCGGCCTCCATAAGGCACTTTGGCCGCTCGCTCACAGCGCTTGCACCGACAAACACGCATAGGCCACACGGAGGATTTACCGGGCAATGCCACCGCAGTCGCTCGTAATCCAAGTGTGGGTTTGCGGGTTGGGCAGCGCGTGGGGAATATCTCCTCTCCGCCTACGGACCGCTTGCGGGGGCACCTTCTACAACGGTCGAATTATACCCCTCCGGACGATCGCACCGCAATTCATGCAGCTCGGCAGAAGGAATGCTCCACTTAGAAAACCGCGCTCGGATTGCACGGGCCGAGAGGCCTTTGCCTCGCGTGCCACTCGGAGCTTCCTCGCAGCCCCTCTGTGTGCCGTGCCAGCCTTCATACGCCGCTCGTCAACAGCTGCTCGTGTCCAACAACCTACATAGGCTACATCGGTCGCCTTCACCCATTTTCAGGTGGGGGGTGGGCTGCACTTTCGCCGATAAAACATCAGGCATGTATTGTCGGGGGGCCCCCACGTCAGGGGCCACACTAAAGGCCACCAGGAGCCGCGAGTGGCCAGCCGGCCTTGCAATGAAGAACCACGGGGCTGCACGGTGGGTGAGGGCGGGGGAGAGGGGGGCGGGTGTATGTTGGCCGCTGTCTTGCACGAAACTCGCGGCCGTGACCTCGAGCGGAATGGCGAACTCTCTACCTCCTGTGGGCCGCCTCACCGGGATGATGGAGATCTTGGGGAAGTTGTGCAGCGACTCCCACTCGCGGCGGATGTACTCGAGGCTGCCCACGAACACGATGTGCTTCAGCTCGTGGTAGTGGAAGTTGCTCGCGCGCAGCGGCATCACGAAGTTGCGCAGGCCGATGAGCGCCGACTTGGCGTCCCCAAAGATGCAGACGACGACGTGGCCACTCAGCACCGTCATGGACGCCTCGCTGCGCGTCTTTGGTGGGGGTGGCGGAGGGGGGGGTGCAAGAGGTGATGTCAACAAGAGGCAGGAGGATGTGTCAGGCCGAGACGTTGGCAGCCTCTTTCCAATGAGACTGCGCCAACTTATCGGGTGAGTGTGCGATACTACTTCGCAAACGGTGACATTTCTCAATGCTTTTGGAATGCTCTCCAGCTAATGTTGGGAGCCGTACTGCATTATTTGTGTTAGTCCCTATGTCTGTTCATCTAGTGTGTCATACAGGACTCATTATGAGCTCATAAACAGGTCCAACCGCAAGTGTTAACGGCTACGTTGGGAATCTATACCCTTTGTGCGTGTGTACGTGTGTGTGGCTAAAGCCCAGCAAGTTGGCACAGTAGGGGGCACAGGTGGTGCATCAGCCAGTCGTCTCGGGCATCTCAGTCAGTCGACCCGTGGCACCTGGGTCTGCCCCGTGACCTCCTGCCAGCGGGCGTTCGACACTTCACGCGGCCTCAAGGTGCACATGGCCTGGCACACGCGTCGTGGTGACGTCACCGCCACTTAGTGGCGAATGGCGGTTGTTGTTGTTGTGTGTGTGTGTGCGTGTGTGTGCGTGCGTGTTTCTCTACCAGGATAACCCTCTCGATGTCGCGGGATGGACACCAGTGGAACATGCCGGTCGAGTCGTACTTCTTGATGTTGCAGTCCATGTCCTCTGCTTTCTCGGTGCCCGGGATGGCCAGCAAGTCATGCCTACGCAGCACGTGCATCGGTACACAGAGTGACACTTCCATGATGGCGAGAAAAGCTCTCAGGCTACCGAGCATAGCCACATTTAACAGGGCAGTTATGCTTCTCTGCTTTATGCAAACTCTGGAAGGTAAAAATCATGCATACATCAGCTTTATTTCAGTTTAACACGCGGGCTTTCGCGACCAATATTATTCGTAATAAAGGTTTTTGGGTTAGATCGCATAAGTATAAATGTGTCGTAACCCTCCATTACCCGACACAGCCAATAAGTAAGGGATTTGTCACGTAACCAAAACGCCAATTAGTTACTACCTCAGCCCACCAGTGTGTTGGAGAGTAAATCCACAACATTTACAAATTGAGTACGACGTTTGGAATTGGCTTCATTCAAACCCCCTTTGTTGCCCAGTCTCATATCGAAAGCCAGTCCGGTCCAGACCACCGGTCACCAAACCTCAGCCGCCCATGTGCCCCAACCCTAACCATAACCCCCCCGTCCTCTATGTGCAACACTGCACCAATTTCTATTGGCGAGTCGTTGCGTATCCACGTGTATCGTCGCCGCGACGCTGCACCGCATTCCACATTTCTCCTGCACGGTATCCACGCCGCGGCGAACGCCCTTCCCTTAGCGGACCGTTGGTTCGAGCGGCGTGTCACCGCGGGACTGGAGGAGGCCGAGGGACTGCTGCTCTACGCCCGCTGCAGTCTACCAGCGGCAAAGAAAATACTCCTCGGCGAGAAACGAAGCCTCGGCAGATCATCACCGGAGTTACCTGATGACGCGCGGTGGCGACGAATTGGGCGTCGTTCGGACCGCTCCGTTTTTCTGCTTCTTGTTGATGGGAGAGAGAGCTGAGGACTCATCGACTGAGGGGGGCGGGGGGGTAGGGGGGGGGGATAGCAGGGTTAAAGGGCAACAGCGAGGACCATGCACACTCGCAAGCATTGGCGACGTCGGCATGCGGTCGCGTCACTCTCGTTAGTACTGCTCTACCACCCTATCGCCATGCGCCACGTGTCAGTAAGGCAATGTCCGAGGTGAACGTCTGCAACCAAACTTCACGAAACTTATGCCACGTTACATGTATTACAATAACACACAAAGCCCAATTTTTTTTTTGTCAAGAAGTCACTGCCTGGATGAAGACCTTGCTGCTCTACTGAGAGTTGTGTGATTGTCTGACCGTACTTTACCACGCGGGTCGGTGATAGTTGAAGTGGTGGTGGTGTGGGTGGGGGAGGCGAGGAGGCTCGGGACGAGTTCAGATTTCACTCCCTACTGATATCAGCAATGGTTGGAAATGGAAGTCGGGACACTGGGAGCAGAGTGCCATGTGCTAACCACTCGGCCACACAGAGCCATCCCCTCGTCCCTCCATAGTAATTCCTTTGGACAATGGACAATGGAAAAAAGAAAAGCAATCCGGCGCTTTGTAAAGAACAAAATGTAGATTCTGTAAAAAAATAAAATAAACCAACGCGCCACGGTGGAATATTTCAGGTGGAACGCGACGATAACCGCCAACCGATTTGCGCGTCCAGAGATAAACGATGGAAATGAAGAGGGGAGTCGGGGCGTGGGACGCGGGGTGAACTCGCTCCGTGGCGATGTTCGTGGAGCTCGCAGCGTCACTGCGTGAGTGGCGTCGGTCGTCACAGACAGGCGGATTTGCAGGATAAGAGCAGGTAGCTGAAAAAGAGACGATCCTGGGAAGAAAGAAAAACCAGGACAGGTGGCAACCCTACCCCCCACACGTGTACACAACGCCCTTGGACGATGCGCACAGCGCAGGATGTCGCCATGTGTACATGTACACGTGTACATGTCAACGTACAGCCTTTCGTCAATCCACTGGTGGATGAAGGCCTCTCCAAGACATGCAGGTCATTCGGGTCTGTTTGACCATACTTCCCCACACTGGTCAACGTGGATTCGGTGAAGGTGGGCAGCATAGACGGAGTATAGTACACAGAGGCGGCCCTAGACTAGCTGCCAGCAACTGGTGCCCTGGGGCGAACCATGCGATCGGAGCCCTGAACCCTGAGGGCAGATCCAGGCTGAGGTTTTTGGTAGACTGGGAAACAGATGCATAATGATTGGGTTTGTCCGTCCATCCATCTGTCCAACCAATACATTTTCAGAAATTTTGAGAAATGTATTATAAGTGATATTCCCTCAATACGTGCACGAGAATTGAAATAATAATAACATCTTCGTTATTTTATTTATATTTTTTGTCGTTTTTCCCCCCCTCCAATTTGGCGCCCCACTGAACTTGGGAGCCCGAGGCGACCGCCTAGTTCGCCTACATGGACGGGCCACCCCTGATAGTACAGTACAACAATGACTCACCGCACTGCCCTCTACTGCCCATATTGCCGTACCAGTTACATGCCGTATTGGATTTAAACGGGTTTGTTTGACCGTACGATAGAGAAACCCCAAGGATTATAATCTACGCCCCACGGGATGCAAAACATGTGGACTGCTGCTGTACGGGCCGGTGAACACACAACGCACAGAGAAGTCCTCAGATGTCACCCGACACCCCTCCACTGTGGCCCAAGAGGTCAGAGCGCTCAGTCAGCAGCACCAAGAGTCCCGAGTTCGAACCCGGGTCTCGGCCGCCCTTACTTAAAAACTGCGTTCTCAGGTTCTCGTGCGCTGACTGTCTAGGCCCCGGTCACAGCCAAAGGCTGCACGGAAGTGGTCTTCAATTTGGTTTTGAACCTCCAGCTCTGCGGATTGGATCGGCTGTCAATGCGACAAAACCAAATCCCGTGCCAGCAGAGCGTGCGGGGAAGGTGCGCCCTCTGTTGTCCACGTGAAGGGTTTGTCGAAAAAAACGTTCCGCACGAATATCTCGCGAAACACACGGGCTCGCGCCACTGCGCCCGAGGGCTTCCGTGAGGATTCTTTTGCCCCGTGAGCTGACGCCAGTAACGCGGCCGGGGGACTCGGTTTAGGAAGGAGACCAAAAGGGCGTGCGTAGGGAGAACGCCGCTGCCACGGTGACGAGGGGCGATTTGCTCGTGGCGGGACGGTGTGATCACAGGATGCGCTGCATCGGAGGTAACTCAGCGGTGGTGCGCTCTTCCGATTTGGCTCCGCGTAACGGTAGAATTATAACGCTCGCAAAAATAAACAAGTAAACATCCAGCAGCGATAGGAAAAACGCAGAATTTAAACAAAAATGCGTAAAAGCAATATCTGATGTGATAATTTAAATATAAGGAAGGAGAATAAAAACAATCTAAGAAAGCAGATCAATTAGAAGCCAATTGTTGTGGCCAGGAATCTAACTCGGGTCACCGAGTACAGAGCGTTAACCACTGCGCTACCGCTGCACCCATGATACCTTAACACTTCCCCATTATTGCTATCCGACAGTTGTGGCTCAGATATTTGGACTTTTTATTTTATTTTTTATCACCCAGGTCACTCGATCTTGCAAGTGAGACCCGTGTACACTGTTGAGCTCTCGCCTACTTCAACAACGTAAACGAGTTACCCCGAGACATCAATGTAAAGGTGCAGCCCTGCAATTGCTGATTCGTGCCGCTGCTAGTAAAAAGGGCCTCCAGTCAAGGAAGCTCTAGAGGGTATTATCAGACTCGTTCTTCCACCCTGGTTCAGTTATACATTCGTCATTTGTAGAGGGACGTCACAAAAAGGTTTAGGCAACTATACAGCGCGGGGCTAAAACGTGTTAGCCCCCCCAAGCTACACGTTGTCCGAGGCCGTGCACCCTGGCGAGAGCCAATTGGCGAGCCAATCGCACTCTCGCTCGAACAACCACGTGCCGGATTTGCGATCGGCGCGAGTGTACGGCCGCGAACCTCCGTGTAGACTCTGCAATGCAGCTGGAGTCATTTGCACTCCCGGATGGCTTTAGGTTTCTGCGGTCGACTCGCCCACGTGTTTGTTGAGCGGGCAAGCGGTTCAGAATGGGGTCGAAGTCATCTAGCGATATATATTCTTGTTTTTTTCGGTAAAGTCACGTAGAAGGGAAATAATAAAATATAAATATAAAACGATAAAAATGCTCACGACGTTTCGACTGCAACACAAGCAATCATCATCAGGTGTGAAATCCACAGCAAGAATTTTTTTCAAATTTTCGTCGTGAAACGTCGTGAGAATTTTTATTGTTTTATATTTATATTATTTTATAATTTCCCTTCTACGTGACTTTACCGAAAAAAAACAAGAATATGAATCCCTGCAGTCAGGAAAGCTTCAAATCATCTAGCGATGTTTACGTCAAGCTCGTCGTAGACGCGACTGGCCTGCCCCCCCCACCCCCGTCATAGTAACGTGGAACTTCCTCCACTGGATAGGGGCCACCAAAGGTTTGATGAGTGGCACCCAACATTCGTTTGAGCTTTGGGGCACGATCACCTCGTGAACGTGGCTTTGGTCAACCTACGTTTGCTCTCTTGGCAGGCTGCATGGCCCACATGGTTTGCGTTAACTGTCTAAGAAGATGTGCTGCGTGCTATTCATTTGAAGGTAACGGCAGCGGTTATGACGACAGGTCGCAGGGCACGAACTCTAGAGCAATGCAAAAAGCAAAGCGGTTGCATTTTCAAAAACGAAACGAAGCAAAGCAAATAACTTACGTGATTGGATTAATCCATTAACAAAGTACTTGGCTGCAAAGAATGAAAATGATAAACACGAAGTTATGTTGAGAGAACAGAAATGGAAAAGCACAAGGATAGCACAATGGAGAAAACGAGAGAATGAGCGCACACAGTTTTGCATCCCTCTAAATGTCCGTCCGATGATTATTATTGTTTCAAGTAACCTGTTTTTTTTTGTCTCGTATGTCACGCGGACACAATTGCAACGTTTCTCATGGCAGGTTGAAGCACTCGCAAGAGCGTAGGGGTACACTGCATTCTAAAACAACAAGGACACCATTGTATAGTGAAAACAAAAGCTTAGCCATGGATAAATAAATAACAACAACAACATTGCTGCGTAGGTGTTCGCAGGCTGTGCTATACGGCTATTCGACTGTGCTTTTGAGTCGCACTGCACGGTGTATGACATGATGCCCGACGTTTCGCTGCTAAAATTCACTCTCTGGAAAAGCTTCGAGGACGCGGCGCGAAACGTCGGACATCGAAGCCCAACAACACGTGGTAGGTGGCAACGCGAAAACACGTCCGAGAGCCAACAAAAAAAAAAATTTTTTTTACAAAATCCTTCTACACAAACAGCCGAGCCAATCAGCAGGCGGACGACGAAACACGGCGAGTGCATGCGACATGAGCCACGCGTGACATCACGTGACGGCGAAGACGGGACGAGACGGGACAGCGACGGACGGACAGGCGGAATGTCAAACTTACAGGTGCGGAAAGTGGTTGGGAAATCATGAACAGAGAGGGACGAGAAGGGCGGCACCGTCCTGTCGGTGTGCCGCGGGGAGGTGGACATGCAACATGCTTGTTTCAGCCTCTGGTAGAATGACGGCTTGACTGGGATGTGGTGGAAAAGGAGGAGGAGGGAAGGCAACGCAGTGTTAGTCCACAAACAGGGGGAAGTATTGGGGGGGTGGGGGTGGGGGGAGAGGTGAAAGAAACAACAAGAGGCAGAATGAGAGGACAATAAATGAAAATGTAAAAATGGTCAGAAATGCACAGAGCCAGGTTCCATCACCTGGTAGTCAGCCCCTTGTGTGAAGGTCGGCAAGGTGTGGACATCTTTATAACAATCATTAAAATGATGATGGACACTCATTCGTAGCCCTTTCTCCGTTCATTAGCGGATGAAGGCTTCCCCACGCCGTGTCGATCACGGGCGTTTTTTGACCATACTTCACCGTGCTGGTTCTATTGCGGGTTGGTAAAAATGAGGAAGGCCCCAGGACCGGTTCAGATATCATTCGACGCTGCTGTCGGCCGTCGCGAGGAACAGTTGAAATGTTTATACACGTCACGCAATGTGCTTATTTAAGGCTGAGCCAACCTAGGGGAGGCCCAGAACAGGTTAAAAAAAATCACTCGCCCCTGACGTTGACTCAGGTCACAGGGTTCATAGGGCCTTGCGCTAACCAAAGCACCACCACCCCCTCTGCCCCAGCATTTTAATAATGTACAACCTTTGTCAATCCAGTGGTAAAGGCAGGGTTCCCCATGGTGCATATGTATTAGCACATTAGCATTGGGGCACTTGCTATTGATTCCCAGCTGCAACAAGTGTAGAGCCAGCCAGTCCCTCGCATCACTTGGGCACAACGTAGGATAACGACTTCGCACGTCGGTTTTCGCAGACAACGTTATGAGTCGTAATTGATACTTGGGTTAGGCTTCATTCATTACGCGGCCGAACTCAAAACATCAATTACGAATTGTGGCAATGACCCCCGAATACATCCTGCGGCAAAAAAAAATATTAACATCGACAAAGCACGGGCAAATTATTTACTTCGGAAAGCCTCGCTGGAATCTCAAGACCCGTTTTGGGGATGGGTATCCGCTACACCCGGTGGTTTTTGAGCCATTCCAAATCAGCGAGCGTCTGGCTTCATGTGGAAGGAGGACCCATCATGGGCCCTGCCAACACGCCACCACCGCCACACTGTGGCAGGAAGCGGAGGCTGGGTCGGGAGTTGGGTGAGCCACTTTGCTGAGCTGTCAATTTGTGGTGGCCAGATTCGCTTCCACAAACCAAGTTAGTACCTCAGTGGGCTTTGCCCGGTAGGATGGGGATGGTTTAGTCGCATTTGCATGTTTTTTGGATGATTTGTTTGCCTTTGCCTGCACTTTGTGCTGCTATCGCGTATTTTGCATTGTTTGTTGTTTGTCTTACCCCGTGCCCCTACCGGAGATCTGTGAAAAAAATAGCTTCATGGCTCATCGGATTCCAACCAGCAGTATAAACAAATATTCTGACTCTGAAAATGTTCCACGGGAAATGCAACTGTGGCAATGAACTCCCCCCTCCTCGGGTTTCAGCAGCCAACTGCCGCTCGTTCATTGGCTGTTCACGGCGGTGGAGGCAATGCCTCGCGCGGCTTGCTAACTCCCCCTGGCGTCTTCTACGCTGAATAGCCGCCACTAAGCCCTCTGGGCTCCCTTGGCCGTGTGCGGATTTTCTGCATGCAGCTTGAACAGGGCAGGTGGAGGGGGGGGCAGAGATTCTCAATTCCCGGCACCGCACGACACATCACCGCACAGCGGCTGTCCGTGATTACCCAACATCGGGCGCGTGCAGTGCGTGCAAGCGGCCCGATTTGTTTATCGGATTGGAAAGTTTGAGGTCATCGTGAAACAAAAAAAGGTGGGCTCTTGGCCGTGGTGGGGGGGGGGGGGTGTTAAAGGTCTGCGAGGACGGGCAGTTGAGAAACACCGTAATTGGGTTTTCCTTGCACGCCCACTAGCGTGCCCGACTCTCAGTGTCTTCTTCCTTGGCAGCTTCGTCTTCCTCAGCCGTTGACCTTCCTCCACTCGGCGGGAGAGCGAATCGGTGCACAATCGCAAGGCTGCGAGTTCAAATCCGGGTTTGGCGGTTAACAGCCCATCGGCCCTCTGGGGTCGATAAAGTGAGCACCCACTTTGTGGGGAAACCAACAGTGGCTGTCCTATGGAGAGACTCGGCCCCGCCACGGGAATGTGGAATTCCCATCAAAGGCTCAGAGTTGTGAACGGGAGATGAGCACGGCCTCTATGGCATAGTTGAGCACTCTGACTCAGAGGTCGCAAACGGGTTTTGATTCCTTACCCGTACCCGTACCCAGCCGTACCAGGGTCGCAAACGGGTACCCGTACCCGTACCCGGCCGTACCCGTACCCTACCCGTACCCAGCCGGGTACAGGTAGGGTACGGGTATCGGGTACCTGATTGCGACCTCTGCGATGAAGCCATGTTGCAGGCGCGGGTGGGTTGATTCTAGGAACTTGAATTGTGAGAAGAGACAAGACGTTGGGAAATGAGTGACAAACGGTTACTCACCAGTGACTCACGGCCTACCCGTACCCAGCCGCACCAGGGTCGCAAACAGGTACCCGTACCCGGCCGGGTACGGGTAGCCGGGTATCGGGTAGGGTATGAGTATTTTTTACCCGGTTGCGACCTCTGCTCTGACTGGATTTTACCTGGGCAGCTGCCTCCTCCACCGGTCTCCCACTCTCTCTACGATCTCTCGCCACTTCCGTGCAGCACGCTCCTTCAACTCTCCTAATCCCATCCTGCCATCTCACTCCCTAGTCCATCTAACTGTGGTCACCGAGTAGTGGATGACGCCTTCATTGGCACGCCGTGCAATGACACAAACTTCACTTTATGTTGCGACTAACAAAGCATAATTCAGTTGTGCACAGTCCTCTAGTACCGATAGTGAAACGTAAAGACAGACCGTGTGTGCATGCGTAAAATAAAAAAATTAACCCGTAAAAACAAAGTTTTTCACTATAAATCCTTTATATGCATGGCGGCTAGAGTCCTCTCGTCCTCTGGCTTGAGATGGCTGCCACCTATGGGTCAGATGATTGCAGCGCAACCATTAAGCAATTGGTGATTAAATATAATATTTTTGTCCTAAAAAGTGTAAAATTTTGGAAAAAAATTTTCACGAACATTAATTGTCACGCACAACGAGTCTGTGTGGAAAATGTCAGCTCGATTGGATCACGGGAAGTGGGTTAAAAAACGACCGAAAGATTTGCACGGTCGTAAGCAAGCAAGCAAGCGCGCAAGTGAACTTAATATAAAGGATTTAAAAACACCCATAAGCCGAGGCCTTCTATCGAAGCCCCCAGTCAACCTTCGCTCAGTGGGAGGTGGCACACAGTGTTGGTGTACGGTGCTTTTTCTGCAATATTTTGCTGTCTTTTCTTGGATTTTCTGTTTGCACTCAGTCACATAGTCACTTTAAGATGTTTTCTTGTTCATGTTTTTGTTTTTTGTTTGTTGCGGTTGCACCCGATTCAAGAGCCGAATGGCTCACAGGGCTATACCTAATACATGAACTTGAACTTCTCCTCTGCTGCCCCCCAGTGTATGCAACTCCTTAATCACCGACTTCCTGCGCCTGTTCAAGGCCAGGCTCGAGACCTGCCAGCGTCTACGAGATGCGGTCGCACTCATGAGCTGAATACATCCAGATTGCGTTGTGATCTACGCATGAAAAAGGTTGAGAGCATCCTCTCGAAGGCAGGATGGAGAACACGCAGTGCTGTGTTGCCACCTGTCCTGGGTTTTCCCAGGACGGTGCTCATTTTGAGGCTAGCTGCTGTCCTGGCAAATCTGTTAAGTCGTCCTGGGACGTAACAAAATCCAGGTTTTTTTCAGTTGCACAATAATAATAATGAATACATCTCTCAAGAAGCAATTACATTAAGTTCTCCCCTCTTTTGGTATTGTGAGATATTATTCTTTACGTAACATTCATTAAAAAGCATTTATTTACCCAGAAAAGCCACACTGGGTCGTCTCTCAGGAGGGGGGTCTCGCATTGCGACGTTTGGTCAACACCGGTGACATTGTTCGTGTTTAGCTATGCGAGGAAATCGCAGAACCTGGAGAAACCCCGCGCAGAACACGGGGAGAGCATACACAGGCCCAAACAGAAAGGTGCCCATGTCAGGAAATCAAACCCAGGCCCTTCTTGCTGTAAGGCACGAGTGTGACCATTGTTACCACGTGTGTGTGTGTGAGAGTGTGTGATAGTGTGTGAGTGTGTGTAAGTGTGTGTGAGTGTGTGTAAGTGTGTGTGTGTGAGAGTGTAAGTGTGTGTGTGTAAGTGTGTGAGTGTGTGTAAGTGTGTGTGTGT
>CM025628.2:1458826-1469948 GCA_014621495.2 Entosphenus tridentatus
GGGTAGCCCCGCCCCTTGTCAAAAGATTTTAAGTTTGCGACAAAATGCGAGCTCAACTAACATGTAGGAGGCTTTCGCGGCCAATGTTACCCATCGGAGGTTTTTGGGTTGGATCACGCCGCGGTTTCATGCGTCGTTAAACCCGCCACCAGGCTGTCGCCTGATGACGCTTGTTGTAATTACTGGCGAAATGTCTCTAATTGTAAACGTGGGTTAACTCTCCAACGCATCGGTGGCGCTGTACTAGTAACGAATTGGCATGTTTTGTTTACGTGACACCTTACTAATTGGCCGTGTCGGTGGTGGCAGGTTTAACGGCACATTTCTAATTACGCGATCTAACCCAAAAACCTCCATGGACAAAATGCCAGTTTTCACAAAAGCTTCGGGACACGGGGACAGACTTCCTGAAACCCAGTGGGGCTGCCTCTGCCAAACGAACGTTGTTCTAGACTTGTACCCATAGGCTGGTTAAACAAACACTGCTGCTGGTGGTGACCCAGATGTTACTGGCGAGTGCCCGCTCCTCCATACCGTCCATATATTGCACAACAGACTCATCACGATGGCATGCTGTGAGATAATCACTGAATAACCAATTGGCATGCAGCAGCAGGCATATTGTAAGGAAAGTAATGAACGTGCATGCGGTGAGGAACGGCGCCCAAACGGGCCATTGACGGTGACGTGTCTGGGATATGTCCTGCAGGAACACGGATGGTGGAGTTTGCTTGTGAGCAAAATGCAGTGAGTGATGTAGATTATAAATAAAAAAAAGGTTGACTGTGTAACTGGTCTGTCGGGATTATACAAAAAGCTAAATAGGAGAGTCGTGAAATCGACGTTAACGCCGGTTATTTTGTCGATTGCAATTATTTACCCCAGGAAAGTTTCGCTACGTCAAAACTCACGGGCAGGTTCCTGCCACTCGGGATTGGCCAATGTCATGAATGACTTCACGTGGCAGGAGCCCGGAGAGAGCTGTGTACGAGGGGGGGGGGGACGGGGCGACACTTGGCACTGCCACGTGACGCCCGTTACACCCGGCTCGCGCGTGGATGGGCCTCGTCGCCGATCCAGTTTCCTAACCAAGCTCAAAGCTGCCTTGGCGTCACAGATCGTGTGCGTCCATTCGGGGGGTGTGGGGGGGGGGCATTTAGTTTAGTCGGCAAACGCAGATGAATGTGCAACGGCTTGCTGCTTGATCATTAATAATGAGCTCGCAGCTGGGCCCAGGCACGCGGGGCCCACCCCGTGGTTTAATTTGCATTTCGCGTGCCGAGGCAACGGAATTGCCGCTGCGTAGGGGGCTTTGCAGCCGGGCTGAGCGGCTCGCCGATGCGTCGCGCGGTTGTCGTGCGTGTTTGGCACAACGTCCGATATTTCTCTTCGACGATTTACGAAAAGAACTCGCCACGGGCCGGCCGACGGCACGGAGCCGAGCCCAATCCGAGTCGGTAAATGTCAGCATCTGGCAACTTTCTTCCGTGGTCGAGGGAGAAAGTGAGCAGCTCGGTTCGGTTCCCCGAAGGGAGCTGCAGCGTGCGGAGCGAAACGTCGGACGTCGTGCCGAGCAACGCGCAGTACAACCCGTGCAGCATATTTAATCTGAAAGAGGATGTCTGGATATGGCATAGAAGGCTTCATGGTGGAGAGCAATGTCGTGAGGCTGAGCTTGACCCCGACAGTTCGTGTCTTGTTCGGCATGACGACCGGTCAATTGAAATGTTTCTTCCTCCACGTGCTAATTTCGCGTGGGTGGAAACTGGAGAAGCCAGAGAGAACCCACGGGGAATTCGAGGGGTAGGAGGCGGCAATTGGCACTGCCATCTGCTGGCTACCCGGCATACGGCCCCACGTGGAGCCACGAGGCGAGCATCATGCCAAACGCTACGGCAGTGCAGCAGAACGGAGAGCCGTGGTGTCGTGTTCTGGCTATACTAAAACAACATAAAAAAATTTATTTGACCAGGTAAGGCCCGCTGAGCTTTACAGCTGTGTTTTTCGGAAGCGACCTGGTCACAAATGATAGCTCAACCAAAGTGGCTTATCACGTGGGAATTTAAAGCAGCCAAATACTCTAAGTGTGTGATGTTGAGTCTCTACATGTGGGTGGAGAAAAAAACCGGATGACCCGGAAAAAAAAATCCACGGGGAGAACATGCGAACTCCAAATATGCAGGCGCCGGGGTTGGGATCAAACCCACGACCTCCTGTATACCAGGCGAGGCAGTTAACATCTCGCCACCGTGTCTGCTGGTGCCTGGGGTGTAGTTGGCAGGCAGAAGTCCGGTTGGTGAGGTGAGGTGAGGGATGCGCTGTCTGCAAGCAAAGATGCTCGTCGCTCAAGTAAATGTGGGTGGGCAAAACGACACTAAATACGACGGGGAAAGGGGAGAGGGGAAACGTGGAAGGATGATCACCGACGTGCAATAGGAGGACTTAAAATAATTAATACACGTGACGTACATATGCCCGGTACAATCACTTTGATGCATACGCAGGCACAGAACGGACACAAATTCCATTTCTAAAGCAGGCAAACCAGAGGTGGGTAACCGAGTGTAGTGGATCATACCGCATTTGGCAGCTGAAATAAAGACATTAGGAAATTGCGCGTTATTTTTGTAGATGTATAGAGATATTTTTCCTGGTAATAAAACGGCTGTCTTAAAGCAAAGATTGACTCTTAAGCATGGTAGGTGTAACGTTCAACATCAGGTGCTTGGTGCGGAGAGAAAACCTAACACTCCAAAAAAAAGCGCAGTGTGAAATATCTGCATAAACACAAGTAATCATGAAAAATGTATTTGCGGTCGTTAAAATAAAGAAAAATGCAAATATACATTCATAATAAATGGCAACTTGTTGGGCACCAGTCTTTTACTAAATAATGAAACTTTGACTACAGCAAAGTGGAGTGAACTCATTGTGGGCGTCGCATTGGCGTGGAGTTGGCCGTGGTTGGGGATCTTAAACGGCGACCATTACTTGTCAACGCACTTCGCCAACTTTGCAAATGCACTGTAATCTCACGCAAAGGCACCACTGGTATAACAAGCGTGTAGATCTTCGTAGAAAGTGCTGTTGGTGGGCAACTAAGGGCGAAGCTGCACGCGGGGATGGGTCGTGTGGCCAGCACGGACGGCCGCCTTTTGTCTCCCCGCTACTGATGTTTTATGCACCGCTCCTGGTACTCTTGAGGCCAAGTCGACCTAGAGGAGACTCGGCACCGGTTCAAAAATCTCTAGGCCGCTGACGGTAGCCGATCAAACTCTGCATCTGGGTTCGTAGCGCAGCGTGCCACCGTTACCCATTCGGCCACACTTTAGCACTTGTTTTTTTTCATATATAATCTCGAAACTGTGGAAATGAGGTCTTTTAAAGGTCCAATTTATCTTGACGATCGCTTCAATAACTTCACTGGAGTCAAGGAATTGTGTTTATTTAATTAAAGGCTGGTGTCCCCAAGGTATATTCACAGCTCTTCTCATTCATTGTCACCCTACAAATTGTACTCTAAATATACACGGGCAACAATAACTCGTGTGATCAACACATTTTTTTTATTAGCTTCTAACATTCGTGCACACACCTTCACGGTGTTTCATTAGGCGTCTGTGCCTCGATAGGTGCTGATGTTGTTTGCCAAAGTTGCTCATTGCGTCAAGACGGGGGTCCTTCGTTCACCGTGGTCACTGCACGAAGTGTTCTCCCGGTGGTTTGAAAACCGAACGGGTGACTGTTCAAATCCAAACGGCCAAAGAATTTCGATTTAAAGCTTTCGTGACTGCAGGGATTCATATTCTTGGTTCTTTCGGTAAAGTCACGTAGAAGGGAAATAATAAAATAATAAAAATACAACAATAAAATAAAATTCTCGCGTCCTGAGGACACTGCTTGCGTTGTGGCCGAAACGTCGTGAGAATTAAATTTTATTATGTGTTATTTTTATTATTTTATTATTTCCCTTCTACGTGACTTTACTGAAAGGGCCAAATAATTGTTATTTCACACACCTTTGTCCGTCCACTGATGGGCAAATGTCGGTTGGTGAATGGAGGGGGCCACAACAGGACCGGGTCAGAAACCACGCACCACTGCCGTTAGCCGTGGATCGCAATCGAACTCCAGTCATCGGCTTCACAGTACATGGCGCTAACCGTGGCGCCACCGCTCCCCTTTCGCTTAACAGTTGCATATGCGCTAATCAACAGATACATGTGTAAAATGGAACGCTAGGGCTGTTCTGTATGGCTTTCCGCTTTGTATTATCGCTTCGATACGAGGTCTCGGGGGG
The DNA here is from genome assembly GCA_014621495.2 of Entosphenus tridentatus. NCBI lineage: Eukaryota > Metazoa > Chordata > Hyperoartia > Petromyzontiformes > Petromyzontidae > Entosphenus > Entosphenus tridentatus. The sequence goes on from CM025628.2 coordinate 1,463,127, forward strand.
CGTGACGGTCGAACTTTGTGCGCACGACTCGCCTGCTCTCTCGCATGTCCGACTTGTACTCGATGGCAATGAGCAGCAGCTTCAGCTTCATGAAGACCAGCCTGCAAAACACACGCACGGCCGTCACTACGAACGCTCGGCGTGCACCACCACTACCACCACAGGGCTTTTTATACTTTGTGTTGCCCTTCCACCCCCCGCACCTCCAATTAGCACGGTAGGCTACGTACGGTGCGAAATGAGTTCAACATACAGTATGTACAACAATAACGCGGCATTTACTGGTGCCACGGAGATTGCGACTAACACTGTCGTTTTGAAATCGAGCAATGGCAAAGATTCCCCACCGTACTGATGGGCGAGCATGCCTTTCAAGTAAATAAGTAATATTAAAAAAAACCTTTTTAAAAACACGCTTCAATGAAATGTACCGTACTAGTAATGGAAGAACTCCACGACTCAAGGAAGTGACCCCAAAGCTTGCCACAACGTAAGGGACCGTGGTGATTTAAACCAACGTCAGTTGACCGTGGACAATGAGACCCAAGCCGAAACATAACATATAAAAAATAATGTAAAAAAATATATATATTTTTTTTTTAATGAAAAAATATAGTATTGTCATCAGTATGACATAAGTATACCAAGTTTGCAGTCGATACCACCTCGGTCACTTCTCTGGCAGTGACAAATTGTGATTGTGTGCACAAAATTAGAAATGCAGTGCTGCTGTTGCCAGGTAGGCAAATTTCCCCCCTCAATTACCCAATTAGTGCGGCTAAGATGCTTGCAGTGACGGATGAGTGTCGTTTGCGGGTCAATCCGATGCGGTGGGTCTCGTGTGACCATGGGCAAACAATCCCCCACCCATAAACATAAGAGCGCTTATCTTAATTAAACGTTGGCAATGTTCATTACAACGGTACTGAAATGTATTACATCACAAAGTTGCACAACATTGGTCAGTGCTGCTCAACTACAGTTTCTGCACCCATCGCACGGTCCACTTTCTCTGTGTTCACAAATCTATTGTCTGCTGAAACACAAATTAATCCGCTGCTACACCTGGTGCTGAGCAATCACGGAAAGCTGGTTACTGTGGAGGCCCGCGAGCACTGGAACTTAAGGTGGTGCTGCTGGTGCTTGGCATGGGACATCGCTTGCTTCTCCTACTGCTGCTGGCAGAAAGTGGGAGTTCAATGGAGCCCTCCTAGAAGGTTGGCATGGGGGGCGGTGGGGGCCTGTGGCTGTCGTGCAATTGCACCGCCTGCACACTTGACGTCAATGCCACGGCGTCGAGGCACGTGCGTGGATTGCGGGCTGCGGTAACGGCGCGGCGAAGCGCGGCTCGTCATTGTGAACGCCGCCAACGGCCGATGTCGTGTTCTCCTTTCCTTCAAGGCCGTGTCAGTGGTGGTGGCGGTGGTGGTGGCGCTATCGTGGTGGTGCAGGGGACGCAGACCCACTCGCAAACGGTGGGGAAGGACAGCCCCGTGAAGGCGTTGGACAGGTACTCCGTGTACATCTCGTTGGACACTCCCTCCAGGTAATACTTCTGCCAAGTGTCCTCTTCGATCTGGTGCGGCAAAGGGACACGCAGAGGCAACAACAACAACAACCGCCATTCACCACTATGTGGTGGTGACGTCACCACGACGCTTGTGCCAGGCGATGTACACATTGAGGCGCGCACACACACACACACACGGTCGCATCGATTTGCATTGCTGGACATTAACGCCATGGTCCAGCAAGATGTCGCGTAGCCACCGAGAAAAATAAACCGCCTGCGTCCACTGCAAGTTCTTGTTAGTGGTGTAACTGTCATTTCTGACAAGCCGGCTGATGTAAGTGTGCAAAATGCCCGGCGAGAAAACCGTAGCTTGGGGAGGCACGCATCCCCATTGTCAATGGCATCGACCCCCAGGGAGCGTTGTGATGCCGGTGACAGCGGCACACTCGCCACGTCTAATAACACGTCTTTTGTTTTTGCTGTTGTGTCTTTTCCTACAATTTTATTGCCAAATTGTACTGTCAGTGTCGTGAGACAAAAACTAATCTCAGAGTGGTGCAGTGTTGGGGGGGGGGGGGGGGCAGGGGGGGCACGGTCCGAGGGGAATGATATATCACAGAACTACTGTTAAATGTCATCACGTGATGTGTCATCCCCACGAGGGATTCCGTGTTTTCTCACCCTCCCTGCTACAAGAGGGCAATTGTTTTTTGTTTGTTTGCCGCATGACATTCAAACCGATTTATATTTAACTGCGAGCTGGAAATAATCCAAATGTAAGTGCAAGGCCAAAGTTGACACGCTCGCTTTTCATGCACAGTCATTGGCAGCTGGCCTGACATCATCGGCTCGCTACTCCTCGAGGAACCCGGTATTAAGTCACTCGGGTGACCGAAAACCCGGATTCGAACCCAGCCTCCCGGCGGCGCTGGCTCAATGCTCTGACCTCCGAGCTGGCGGGCTGATGGCCGTGCCGTGCGCTCTGACCGACACCTGCGGTCAAATTTCGATTTAAAGCTTTCGTGACTGCAGGAATTCATCTTCTTGGTTCTTTCGGTAAAGTCACGTGGAAGGGAAGTAATAAAATAATCAATCGCACGCAGCGGTGCCTCTTTCCTGGCACTCGGGACTATTCTGAGTTTCCTTTTAAACGCGGGGTCAAACCCGTTAAGCCGCAATTCTACACGCAGCGATTATAAATACACGATACAGTATGTCGTTACGTCCCGGATGACAAAAGGGATATAAATAGTAATATAATAAAATAACGGTGCACAGGGTGGAACGCGTCCGAGAGGGACGTCAAAACCGAAGGAGACGGAGCGATGAAATTGGTTCCCGTGTGCAGGCGCTGGGTGCATCGTTTACAGCAGACAGATCGCGAGAGGTGGCGGCGGCTGCTTGGAAAGGCCTTCATCCAGCAGTGGATTGACCACAGCTCATGGCGATGAAGAACACAAATCAAAGCCTATTCATAATATCTGTCGGACATAGCGTGACGTTCCGATGGGCACCTGGTGGCAGATGCAACCTTTTAAATATAAATCTGCGGTTAAACGGCAGTTGTGGGTATTACCGACCGATGCAAATAAAGCCGACAGCGAGCGCACGGTGAGATGCACAAGGGATACCGGATTCCCCAGGCGACACTGGGCGTGCCACCTGATTTTCCGTGTGACGTCTTTTAATCCAGAAAATAGGGTTGTTTTAAATTATGTTCTTGCCGGTGTGCGGCGGGGGTGGGGTGTTTGCATTGTTATAGCTGTATCTATTAAAATATGAATTTATTTAGTTATGAGCCATGCATAAACATAGATTGAATAAGCTTCTAAATATGCTGTGTGAAATTATAACAATTCACAGCCCTGTGTTACTCCACCACCGTGTTGATCATGTAGGGGGGTGGGGGGTGCCTTGACCGTACATCATCGTGCCGGTCGGTACAAGCTGTGAAGATGAGCAGCATAGCTGTACTAGCATAGAAGTACAGTACAACAATAGACATTGCCTGTCTGTTCGCTGTGCTGCCCACAGTGTAACCCTGCAGCAGCCTATAACACCTGTCACACAGGGTTCTTATCCATCCAACTTCTGCTTGGCTAACCAAGATCTGACAAGAGTGGAACATCCCCAGTGACTTGATCATCGGCTGCACCTTTGTGAGTATTCTAGAGATGAGGATGCAGAGCGGCAGAGTTGTATCCCAGTGTCTATACAGAAGAAGAGTGCAAAGCCAGAAACTAAGAGCAAACTGCGGCTGTTATGTCCAAGTGATTTTTGCTCAAACGATCATTGACGCAGTGCTCTCCTGCGTACAGCTCTGAGCCAGTTGGGACTTTCCACGTTCCCATGGCAGACGACTGCCGTTAACTTCCCACACTAAGTGGCGCAGAGGGGTGCGTCCATCCCTGACCCAGGATTCGAATTCGGGGCCTTCCAACTCACGAGCGGCTCAATCGCACAGAGCCACCGGGTCGGACGACACGCCCGCTGTTTCCGTTTGCCCGTGTGCGCACATTTAACTTATTTCGCACCGTACGTAGCCAACCGTGCTAATCGGAGGTGCGGGGGAAGGACAACAAACTCAACACAAAAAGCAGTTCTGAACAAATGAGTTTTCAGGCGGGATTATAAACGAGACCACCATGCCCGCGTTGGAAGTGTCACCGGCGCGTTCGCACATCTACAGGTGCCTTCGAAGTAGCCCCTGGGAGACACGGCAGTCTAAAGCTCTAAGTGTTAATTCGATTTGCATCCTCCATTTGTGGAAGAAAAAAAGAAAAAATCTAAGCGGACCAAAACGCGGTGCCCCCCCCCCTTATTAGTCAGAATTAAAAACCCGCGTGGACACTCCCCCAGTGTTCTTGCCGGGCGGTGTTTAGGCTGCCACTAATTGCGTGGGTCGTAAAGAGATAAAGGCGTGGCCCTGCAATTGCTTGCTCGTGCGCCTGTTAACGGAAAGCGGAGTTCGATGGAGCCCCCTTCTATAAAAGGTGTTTTGTCTACTCTTCCATGCGAGCCAGACGTCTTTCAGGAGCGGGTGGGAAATAACCCACACTTCTCCTCGCCGCACTTGACCTGCTGATCGACTAAGCGTGGTGTACGCATTTATACTCCCACGTCGGGAGATTGAACCGGTGACCTCTGGACTGTATAATATATAATATATCGTAAATATAATTATACAATGAATATTACAAGAACCAAGGGTGCATCCCCTGACTTTCTGAATATTTTCTGGATATCCTGTAATGCTGGCTTGGAGGTAGGATTTATTGGCAAAAGGCACCACAATGAGACGACAAGGTTATACCTATCAAGAGCAATGCTAAATGATCGCACCCAATGTTCCTGCGATCCTACAAAATTGTGTGCGTGGAAAAATAACGAGGAAAAATACGTTTAGTTTAGTATTTTTGAAACGGCGAGTTTTGATGCTCGCCGGTTTGGGCCACGCTCACCTTGATGTACGAGCGCATGGAGAAGAGGTTCGCGAGCATGGTGGAGAGGCCGGGCGCGAGGCAGCTCTGGGCGATGAACCCGAGCTTGAGCTCGGCGAGGCAGATGGCGTCGTCGCCCTCCTTCCAGTTCCAGCTCGGAATGTTCAGGAGGTGGGCCTGGACGCGGGGGCAGCAACAACAACGGAGGAAGTGGTGGTGGCGGCGGTGGCGGCGGTGGTAGTGGTAGTGGGGGGGAACCGGCGGGCAATGGTGCTATTGCAGTGGTTTCAACCGCACCGTGTTCAAGCCATTGCAGGTCACAGCAACGCGCGCCCACCCACTCACCACAGAGCAGGTCACAACAACTCACCCACCCACTGACTTGGCTACCTACTCATTCACCCACCCACCAACTTGCCCACCCACCCACCCACTCACTCCCCACACTGCAGCTCACATCTCTTTTTGCTTATTCCCACCCACAGCTCCACCTTTGAGTTCCCTCCCACCGTCCCCAATCTCTTACAATAACCTCGCCAAATTCACGAAACGTAAACTATTGTCTTTTACGACGTTGCTCGTGCTGTCTGCTGGCCTACGGGCCTATTGCTCAGCAAGTGTTACAAAAAAGTGTATGAAAACTAAATACTAATTAAATATATATAAAACAGCAGCATAACGACGGACCCAACGGTGTACGGAGACGGCTGGAATACAAGTTCTGCAGAAAAAGCACGAACAATAATCTTGCAGAGGGTGTATTTTGTTGAGCCAGGTAAGAACTCGAAAGAGCACGATTATACTCTTAGTTATTTCGGTAAAGTCACGTAGGTAAAAAATGAAATTAAAATGAATAAAAATAAAATAAAATAAAAATCACGATGTTTCGGAGGCAACACAAGTCTCCGTCATCAGGTGGGACCGGCACAGCCAGATTTGCTGCATCAAGTGAGCACGATTAGAGCACGATTAGCCTCGCGTGCAAGAGCAACCCGAGTCGCCACAATGACGAAAGTAAAACAATCAAAACCAAAACCCACGGTCACATGACGAGAAATTAATCAATGTTGATCATCATGTGCAGTTGGATACAGTTATTGCGAGCAGGGCTTAATCACAGGTGAGCTGCAACCCGGGTCTGATCTCGGGGTCTCAGCCGTGCCCCTCGGTACTCTAACCTCTGAGCCACCTCCCCAGTCTTGGCACTTCGTCTTTTTGCCGTTTGGCGGGTTGAAGGATTTTGGGGCCGTGTGTGCGAGGAGAGAGTATTCGTGTGGCCGTCGCAGACGACGGTGGCGAGCTGCTACCTTGTTGTGGTACTGTTGCATCTGGGTGATGACTCGGATGCGGGGATGGTAGTTTTTTATGGAGATGACCCTGCAACGACAAAAGCGGCATGGGCCAACAAAGCCCGGCGACAATTCAATTCAGACGGACGCACCAGTACACAGATGCGAGCACAACTCCGAGACTCGCTTGCAAGCCACGTGGTTCACCAGCTGCGCCGGAAGACGAGCTAGCGCAGGTTCCAGCGCTGCGATCGCTCGCCCACGCCACTGCCCTCAGGAGGGCCTCCACCAGGGGGACCTCCAGAGAGACCTTCTGGAGGGGATGTCGCCTAATCCTTAGTGGCCAGTAGTCTTGGAAGAAGTCGGAGTACCCACACTTTACCCCACCGTATGCAATCTGACAATCGGATAACTGCCGTGCACACATTTATACTGCTGGGTGGACAGACAGAGGTGGCGTGATTTTAAGAAACTTGCCCCATTGCTTTAAATACTTCAATTGAATTGAACCGGCGACCTGACTTTCAAGTCTGTGGCAGCATCGCCGAACTCGGCCAACTCCGTGGGATGGGAACCAAGT
>CM025628.2:1470179-1520342 GCA_014621495.2 Entosphenus tridentatus
TCCAGCCAGCCAGCCACTTGCCCACCCAGTCAACCAGCCAGCCCCTCAACCAGCCAGCCACTCAACCAGCCACTCACTCACCCAGTCAACCAGCCAGCCCCTCAACCAGCCACTCACTCACCCAGTCAACCAGCCAGCCCTTTAAACCAGCCAGCCCCTCAACCAGCCACTCACCCAGTCAACCAGCCAGCCCCTCAACCAGCCACTCACGCACCCAGTCAACCAGCCAAGCCCCTCAACCAGCCACTCAGCCAGCCACTCACGCACCCAGTCAACCAGCCAGCCCCTCCAGCCAGCCACTCACCCACCCAGTCAACTAGCCAGCCCCTCAACCAGCTCCCCAAGCCATCCACCCAGCCACTCTGACCCCCAGCATCTCACGCAGCCACCCACCCACCCACTCCCTCAGTCCACTGCTTTGTGTTTAGTTGTTGTCCTTCCCCCCCCCCGCACCTGCGATTAGCACTGTTGGCTACGTACGTTGCGAAAGAAGTTCAACATACACACGTAGTCGGCCACCCATGCATTAAAGCGCGTCCGACACGTTCGTGCGGACGCGTGGCAGTGAGGCTGCCGTCCACTAAGGGCGCTGGCCCCGGTGCCGCTCGCTCACTCGCTCCCTCGCTGGCTCCCTGGCTCCCTGGCTCCCTGGCTCGCCTCATGATGTTGGAGGCGTCCTCGGCGTCGGGGTCTCCGCAGTATTTGTTGGCGAGGATGAGGCACGCGTCTGCCGCCTCGATCTGCACGCGGCGCCCCGCACACGCCGGGACACAGCGAAGACAATGACCACGACAGACGTTCACATGTGGCGAGATGTTAACTACCTCGCCTGGTATGCAGGAAGGCGTGGGTTCGATACCGACCCTGACACCTGCTGTATATTTGGAGTTCGCGTGGATTTTTCTCCAGGTCCTCCAGTTTTTCCCTCCACGTTTTAGAATCAACGTGCGTTCAGATAATTTGTCTGTTGCTCTACATTTCCACGTGATAAGCCACTTCGTTGAGCTATCATTTGTGATAGCCAGGTCATATCTGAAAAAGAGCTATGTAGCTCAGTGGGCTTTGGTAAAATAAAAATAAAAGTTGTTTTAATCCACCACAGTTAGCGTTGCCAACCCTCCCGCATTGGCGGGGAGTCTCTGTGGGAATTGGCGTCGATGACCTGGTGGATATGGAAATAAATTCCGGGAGATTTTAATAAATAGGATGTTTTAAGAAAATGAATATGAATGCACATAATTCAGCCGCAAGTGCATTCGTTGTTAATACGATTTTTCATTCCCTTGACAGTGCAACCACTTAATACGTAATGTGTGCTGTCATTACGTCAATTCGGAGATAATCTCCCCAGAATGGATTTCATTCAGAGTTTGCAACCCTCACCACGGCGTCTCTGTCCTCTCCAAGTTACATTTTCCCACGTTACAAATGTTACGGTGACAATTCTGTTCTATTCTGTGCATGACGGCAGCGGCAATACGTTGAGGAGCTCCATGCCAAAGTGGAGGTCTGCCAGCCGTGAAAGAGGGCTTCAGCTGGGAGTTAATGAATGGAGCATAATGAATAAATGAATGAGATGCGGTCAGATTCCAGCCAGCGTGAGATCACGACGGGTCGCCAACTTTCACGTTAATCTGACAAAAATTCGAAAGTTCGAATAATGCGGAAATCAAAAATTAGCTTTGGGATCCCAAAAACATGACGTCACAGGAATAGACGCCACTCATATTGTGCTATGAAGCCAGGGCCCATGCCCGAAACGTTGGCAACTTTCCAAACATGTACACATACACACATTGAGCCGGGTGGAGACGCTACGCTCGCGATCGCCGCCACTGCGGAGTGAAACGGAGCGTGCTACCTTGACCCGCGCCAGGTCGTGGGGGTTGAGCACGGAGCCTTGGTAGAACTCCACCTGCGTGAAATGTCGCTTGAACAGCGCCTCCAGCTCCAGGTTCGGAGAGATGCTGCGGACGAGACGTCGAGTTCTCCGAATCTATCAAGATTTCACCCCCCCCCCGCGCTAATCCGTACGTATCTCTCGTGTCGGAGAGCTGGTCCGTGGAAGCGGATATCGCAGAGCTGCGTCTGAGAGGCCTTCAAGTGGCCTCCAGTTCACACGGCGGAGGGCAGCAAGAAATGTGTGGAGATCTTCATCCGAAATTTGGCAAACATGCACCCTGACGCCGGCACACGACGGTGCTACCCTTACGAATGACGTCACGGGGATCTTTAACGTCCACTGTGAGCGAAACAAATGGCGCGTAGTGTTGTTATGATTCTAACACCTGCCAGTGATAACCAGGGCGGCTAATGGATTCGAACTGTGAACGCACCACCACGCGTGTGGTGGTGAAGGACTATGAGCAAGATTTCGGGCCTTTTAGGGGCAGAAATATTCACCCCTCGCCCACTCGACTCGCTCACTCGATCGTTGCGATTCAGGGTCACGCTTCCATTCAAATATCGATTATTTCTTAACATTCTTATGAATTGTAGCCCAGGGGGAGCAGGAACCCATTACCTATAATGCAAGCGATTTGAAAAAGTCATGGATTCATGCACGTGTGTATCGTGAGCTTGAGAATCGATTCATTCATGTACGAATCGCTGCGTCGGTCCACCTGGATTTGTATTACAATTGTTAAACTTGCGTTCCGCCAGCAGTGGAAATAGGGGACAGGCCGCGAGGTCTGTAGTGCAGCGGCACTACCCAACTGCGACCCACATGTACACGGACAGGTTTGTCCAGCTTGCTTAATCACGTTTTGTGCACAGTAAAGGAATTAACCAAAGCATAGACTGGACATTTGATATCGACCCCTCCCCACTGAGTAATGCCCCCCACTCCCTGCCTCCCCCACCCCACAGCCCATCAATAATAATAGGATTCGTGGATAAGAGGATGACGGATGGAAGTGGTTTCTTGTCACTTTATCCATCACGATGATGAGCGAGGCTACGATTCTTGCACGGTCGTTTTGAGTCAAATTCACAGCCTCGGTCTGGGAGAGGTCATGGGGGGGAAAGGTGGGGGCCCCGCAATGCCCGCCTTAAACATTGAATTATATTTTAAAGAAAAAAAATGACAAAATATATTTTAATGAAATATGTTGATGAAATTAACAATTGTTTAAAGTAAAATAAAAATAATGAATAGTAATTCCACAACCAAGTTCGCTGAGAAAGTGTGCCACGCAGGACGCAGAGATCCCTGGATGAGTTGCGGCTCATAAATGTAAATTGTTATTTAAAGAAAGCACCTAATGGAACGCGTTTCCATGGCCACGTCCAAGATTTCACAGAAGTTATCAAAATTCGCGATTTATCCGTGGCGACCTGCGGTGACCTCCGTGCCGTCACAACGGCGGCAGCAGCGCGAGCGACGAGGGGGCGGGCGGGCGGGCGGGCGGGCGGCGCTCACTTGTGCAGGAAGACGATCTCCACGTTCACGTCGTCGCGGTCCTTGTGCAGGAAGTCCTTGAGGAAGTTGGAGACGCTCTCCAGGGTTATGTGGCCACACACGACTATGTGTCTGAGGAACGCAAACAGCGCAGGGCTCGGTGTGAACGGTCGGCCGGCGTTCGTTTAACCCCTTTCCCCATTCCGATGACGTACGTACGCTTACCTCATCGGCATTAAATCCGATTTTCCAGTCCGATGACGTACGTGAAAAACTAAACTCGACTAACTTCATCGGTACCGAGGCTCCCGCCAGGCCATGCGGGAGGGCGTGTGGCAGAGTTTGGCGCCGGCCATCATAGAGTGCGGTCATGTCGCTCTGGTTCTCTACAGCGAGTCAAAAATACCGGGGCTATGCCTCTCTAAAGTAAAATTAGCTCCGAGCCGCTTGCGAGTTCTGAGATTCAGCGGCGAACAGGACACCCACCCCGCAGCTTGCGGACGTGTCGGAATGGGAAAGGAGTTAATGGGCACCGTCGCCACTTTTCCACTGGCCACATCCGTGCCGAGCTGGTGTAGGGCCCTCGCGGTTCAGGGTGGTTTTCCACTGCCAATTTGCAGCACCGAGTCGCAACTGAGTCGTGCTACGCTGACCCTCAGAAGGCCATCTCAGTCTGGCTCGGGGCCAAGCAGGGCCAGGAGCTACTAGAGCATTCTCGTTGCGTGCGCGACGTCGGTGAGGAACACGGCGTCGCTGCGTCGTCTCACGTGTGGCCTCAACTGTTCTGCTCGGCTTCTGCAGTGGAAAACCAACGTGGCAGTTCGCTGTGCCGTGCCAGGCTGGCTGGACACGGCCATGGCACGGTTCGGTTGGTACAGTGGGGGGGAAAAGGTATTCTGTTGTAGTCATATTTTTAGTCCAGACGATGGCAACCTGTGGAATTTTTTTAAAATGTAAATAGCTTGAAAATTAATTTCAGTTATTTCCTGCATCCATTTGACTCGTGCAGTCAAAAACATTTGCCCAATCAAAGTGATTCAAGTGTTGGCGTGGGGCACGAAATTCCCATTTTTCGATAATCTGGGGTCGGGTACTCTGATAACAATGTAAACGTTACATTTCATTGTGTTCTGAAAAAGTAATTTCCAGTGCATATCATCATCCATGATCTATCCACTGCTGGGAAAAGGTCGACCAAAGCTCTTGCTAACTCTCAGGTCTTATTAATCGAGCTGCACACAAACTGATGTCGTCGTGTCTTCTCCACGCTGGATGCCCTCCCATTGACTGCTACTGCGTCGGAAGACTCCGACAATGGCCATAATCTCTTCTGGCGACGTGTCCAGCCCAAACTCGTTTACTTTTTTCTTTAAACAATTCTATGATCTATAAGTTATTCTTTCCGTCTCTTAAGTGCCATTACAAGTATGCATCTCTCCATGCTTTTTTGCACACTTTTAATAGCTTGTTCCACTTTGTTGGTCAATGTCAAACGTTTCTGATCCCTGTGTCATTGCGCGTGTTCTACAACCGATGCACTCATCTCTTTTCCGTCGCACAGCACCGCTCTCGTGCCTGACCTACATGTGGTACTTTACCTTTCTCCTGGCATTTCCCTGTTCTTGTGAGGTTCTGCCTTCCTGGTCCTCTTTCTCTAATCGTGTCTGCCTCGGGCCATCGTCTCCCACATCCAATTCGCAGTCCTTCACATCATCGTGCACTGCCTGGATCCACCCCTCTCTCGGCCCTGCCTCTCAGTCTCCGCCCCAGTGCTTCCATGTTCATCGCCTCTCTTCCCATGAGGTGTTCCTCTCTTTCAACGACATCCTCGCCATCCGAGTCGACTATCTCTCGGCTCGTCTTCAATGGGTACTATTGTCTCCAATGTTTGAGCCGATCCAGTTTTGCAAACCCCGAGTTCTCATCTTATCATCATTCCTGTGGTGCGCAACTTCCGCTGCTTCCTGGCTGCGAGTCTAACATTCAAACCCCAGCGTAGTGCTTTGAGCTAAACGTAACAACAGCCGGCGAGTTGAAAATGCTCTCATAAGCATGGGGGCTTGGCTCATCCGTCATTGGTCAGTCCAGAGTCCGTGGTGGGAATTCCACATCACTGTCGGTTGGGGAGACTTTTCCATGGAACAGCCACTCGTGAGAATGACGACGACCGAGTGTCAACCAGGGGAGTGAACGCACCCAAGGGGACGCCCACCGGGGAGATCGAGTGAATAAATCCGCTCGCGTGCATGCGCTGGGCGGATTGTGATTACATCGCAGGATCGTGAGAGATGGCAGTGGCATGGGGAGTCCTTCATCCAGCAGTGGAATGATAACGGCTGCGTGGTGATGATGATGATGATGATGGAGGAGCCAGTTCTGAATTCCTACAAAATGGCACGACTCAGCGGAGTGGAGCAGCAACCTCCGCATAACGACACGAGAGTGAACATTCTTTGCGGCAATACATAAACCAATCGAACACAATTAATTACGCATCGCGTTAGAAGGCAGCGCTAACGAGGAATGTGCTGCTTGCGAGTCGTGCCGTGTGCATCTCACCCACCGCACTGCGTTCTTATCGTTATTATCGTTTGTCCCACTAAAATTACGTTCAGATATGAAAACAATTGACCTTGATCTTACTACAGCTTGGCAGGTGCACAATTTAGGCGACCTCACGGTCAAAAATGTCACGTATAATGCACACAGATGTTATTTGAAAGGTAATTATCTACATTTGTTGATAATTACGGCTTCTTTGTGGAATAAGTGGGGGGTTCGACTGGCGCGCATCAAACGGAATGCACCGCCACCATCCAAACGTTGATGAAAGTGTCACTTCGTCCAAGTACATCCAGCATCGCGGATATTTGAGCGCATTTCTCCCCTACCAAGAAAGGTGGACACGTCATTTTCCCCGATGTGAATTACGGTTCCTGATTGCTTGACGTGGTATGCCCAAGGAAAACACCACCTGCCGATCGTACCGATGACAATTCTGGCAAGAAGCGCCCGATGTTGCTGGATGTAATTGACAGGGAAACGTCGTACTCAAATTGTAAATGTTGTGGATTTACTCTTAAACACACCGATGGGCTGAAGTAGTAACTAATTTGCACATTTTATTTACGTGACAAACCTTACTAATTGGCTGTGTTGGGTGCTGGCGTTGTCAACGACACATTTATACTTAGGTGAACTAACCAATAAAACCTTAATTATGAATAATATTTGGCACGAAAGCCTACGTGTCAAATTGACTCACAACCCCACACCATTCAAATTGTGTCCGCAATGTGCATCCGAATTTGCAGAACTGCCCAGCTGCATCATCGCTTTCACACCTCTCCATTTCTCTGCTTCTTTATTCTATTTCCCAATCGTACTGAAAACGGTTAGAGCTCTATGGCTATGAAGCAAATTACGATTTTTAGGGGGAAGAAAAAAAAAACCTCGACACGTTTTGTCATCGCCGTGTACTTGTTATTTCTGCTTGCCCAACAAACATGGAACGTTGGGCCAAACTTCGTCCAACGGTTCTACCCGCGCGCCAACGTTGGGCCGACGTTGCATGTTGACTTGGTGTGCACTGCTGCCAGCGACATGATCGCCAAATAATTTGTTTAGATCTACGGAGATTCATAGAGTGGTTGGATATGACCGGGGCTTTAGTTTGAGCCGGAGTCTGTCCAGATTAGCGGCCTGGACAATAGCATCCATTCCCGACACACAACATCCAGTATACATCGCTGAGACTGGCGCTACTAATCACGCGCCTAACCCCAGTAACTAGTGACCTGGAACAAAAAATACATATCTCGATGGAGAAATGAAGCCCTGGATATAACACGAGTGAGTGTCTGTGTGTGAAGGGCACTGCATGGCAGATGCGCAGGTGATGTAACGTGTGCACGGAGTGTGTGAACATGGAGGGGTGCCAAGGGTGGAGATCAGCAGTGGATTGGCGAGCTGTAACGAGCCGACTCGGACTACAAGGGGATGGAGTGGAACACGGTAGACCCATATGACGCTTAGCAGGGGCTCTGGATCTGGCGCCTTGGCTTCCGCCTTCCCCCCAAGAAGCCAGCTGATTTGGCATGTCATCGCCTGGTCACGAAGCAACCGATGCAAGGAAGGCTGGAATCTCTGCTGGCTGTTGATGGCGGTGGCTGCTCGTCCCGTGCCGACCTACCCTCCAGTCTTCCATTGTCTGCGTTACTTGCACTTCATTTAATAGATACAAATATTCGGGGTCGATTAAAATGTACTCATTTGTTTGCAGAGTAATTTGGCCGTTACAGTAGGAGGATTGACTCAGTGAAACTCGGTCCCCCAGCCATCCGTTCTGTTGAATTCCTGTTGCTGTTCAAGGTCAGGCTTAAGACCTTTCCTCCTCTTCTCCCTCTGCCTGCCTCGTTCTGCAAAAGCACCATGCCCACTGTTTCTATGCGGCATATTGACATGCTATATTAATCCAAATTGTATTGTACCATTGCATAATACTGCTGTAGTTTAACAGGTGGTGACATTCTGTTCATATGCAACCTGTTGCGTACATTATGAGGTCCACCGGTGGACTGCACAGAATTCCTCCGTGAGATTACATTCAGGGCTTGATTGTAAGCCAGGTCTGACCGAGTCTGTGGCCTGGAAAATATTTCTACACACCGTACCCAGTATAGCTCTCACCAGTTTCAGGTTCTCGAGACCAGACCTTGGCCTCAAGATCAGCTCGAGGACATTTTCTCAGCTCTCATCCTTGGCCTTGGCGTTCGCCCGAGGACTTGGCTTGGAGGCACCGGCCTTCACAATGGCCTTGACCTAGAGGATCCGGCCTTGATATTGGCCTCCACCTAAAGGATCTGGCCCTGACACTGGCCTCTACCTACAGGAGCCAGCCTTGACAGTGGCCTCCACCTCGAGGATCCAGCCTGGACACTGGCCTTGAGCTAGAGGATTCAGCCCTTACACTGGCCTCTACCTAAAGGATCCATCCTTGACACTGGCCTCCAACTAGAGGATCTGACCTTGACACGTGCCTTCACCTAAAGAATCCATCCTTGACACTGGCCTCCACTGAGAGGATCCGGCCTTGACACTGGCCTTCACCTGAAGGAGCCAGCCTTGACAGTGGCCTCCACTTAGAGTATCTGGCCTTGACACTGGCCTTCACCTAGAAGATCTGGCCTAGATACTGGCCTCCACCTAAAAGGCTTCCGGCATTGACCAGCCTTGGATCCAACGCCGCCTCTCCCTCTGGCAGTGGCTACTCACCACGTGACGACCCACTGAGGTCTTCCATTTGCTTTGTTGCTTGTACTTTATTTGATATGTTTTGGCTTTCATTTCACTGTGGCCCCAAGTCACTTTTGACAAATGGGACTATATCCCGTTAATCTTGAGTTTACATCTGGTAAAAAGAAAAACTTAAAATTTGAAATTACTAGCAACCCAGCAAATATTCACTGAGAAATTAAGCCCCAGTTACCTGCACTCACAAATAAATGTCGGTGGGTGCACATTAACTTGGATGCAGTGCAACAGTCGTAGTAGCACCAGACACGACGTGCAAACATGTGCGCTGCCAACACAGCCGATCGGCATGACAGGGATCGTGCAAAAGCATTTGCGAGAAAACACTCATTACGCCGAGCGAACGGACGCGCTCCCGATTGCGCTCGTTACGAAACCTCCATCAGTGCATGTCGTAACAGCTGCTCCAGTCGGGCTAGAAAAAAATCGGACACACAGTCTTTGGAATGCTGACGATCACCAAAGAGGTTTAAATCGCTGCGTGTGCATTCAAACCATTTCCGAGCCTTCGCTTACATAATATCTCGTGAGGCTCATCGACATTATTCAACAGCCACGTTTCATATTCAAATTTTAATCATGAGTGTGACAGTTGTTGCTTAGGTCGCCCTCCTCCTGCCAGGTCTCTGTGCACGTGTTACCAGCAAGCGCAGATTTCATGTGGCCAGGTGGCTCGTGGCGGGAGAGCGAGTGGCTTTCAAGCGGAAGGGAAGGTTGCGAGTTCAAAAATCCTCGTTGGGAGTTGAAATCCTTCCGGGGTTGATATAAAATGGATTCCACTTCGTGGGGGAAGTCAACAGTGGTTGTCCTATGGATAGAGTCGCCCCTGCCATGGGAATGTGGAAATTGCACCAACTGGCTCAGGGATTGTAAACCGGGGATGAACTCGATTGCCATTTTAAGCAGCAGGAAATCACTGACTGAAAACGCAGGTTTGATACTCTGCTTCATTCTAAAAAAATTGGGACACATAGCGCAAATAAAATGTGTATCATAAACCCTCCTCCATCCGATGCAGTCACACGAAGAAATGTGCCAATGGGATTGCACAGATGGTGTTGCTGAAGCAGTTATGAACTTACCACGTTTGTTCACGCCACAAACCCTATTAATCGGCTGCGTCGGGTGGTGAAGGGTTTGCGACACACGTTATCTTACGTACGCAATCTAACCCGAAACTAATCATTTATGATTCGTAACATTGGCCGCAGAAAGCTTATCCACAGCATTAGATGTAGTATTCACTCACTGGTAACATGTCCCATCGTGTTAAGACTCCCACTCCTAGTTTCGAAGGTGGGCTCTAAGTCAATGTTCTTCATAGCAAGGCCCGCGGGCCACTGGCGGCCCCCGGTGGCCTTTAGTGTGGGGGGGGGGCCCCCCCCCCCCACCCCCCAAATGTGAAAAGACACCTTTCCAGGTCGTCTGGCGGCCCTCACGCTGCTGATGTCTTATCGGCGAAAGTGCTCGCCCCTCTGAAAATGAGTGAAGAACACTGGACTAAGTGGTGGGCGGAGACCGCCTGGAAGGCGGGCGGGCGGCCTGAGCAACAACGGGCGACGAAGTCACACGCGTAAAGCGATGCTGCGAGTCGCAATCATGGCTGCGGACACCCTTGCATCCAAGCCACATCCCGTCAGCGTTCTTTGCAAACGTTCGAGGCCGCATCGCTCATTCGGTCGACTTACTTTCTGCCCCGCGTCGGATTATATTTCCCACCGTATTTCTTCCGGTTTAGGATGAGCGCAGCGATTTCTGGCACGTAGCGAGCAAACATTGCCTACATGCATCATGGAATAGAAAGAGAGCATGCGGAGAGGTGTCTGCCTCTGAGCGTGGATGTTTTGGGGGGGGCGAGGGGGGGGTGAAGCAGGGGGCAGGAGGTGAAGGGAACATGGGGGGCATGGGGAGGATGGGGAAACCTCTGTGTACAGCATGCCATACTTACTTCCTTCCACTAACAGCACTATAGGTGCCACCATATTTCTTGCGGTTTCCTATTAATTCTATTATTTCAGGGACGTAGCTGGCAAACATGGCCTACAAGAGGAAAACAGGAGAGAAGAACAGACAAACACAGAGACTAAAGACAGCAAGTTTCGAGTGCAGAGAAGGAACTGAAGAGTTTTACTGTTGTCGGATGTTTCACAGTCCACCGGTTGTATCCGTGACCCGTGTCGCACTCACACATATGCTCGTGAAGCACATGGTCATTTTCTTTTGCATTACTTTTACCAAATTCTTAAAGTTCAGATCACAAATTGTGGATGTGAGTAAGATTAATGATTTACCCTTACGCGAGGTTTTTTTTTTCTTCCCCGTGGCGCAATGAGCAGCGATTGCTTTACGGGAGAAATAAATTAATGTCGCGCCAGTTGCGTTTGCAACTCTGCAACTTTCTTTTAACTCATCCTGAGCACTTTTGAAAATGAACGGAAACGTAGGAAATAGCCGTCACGGTCACACGTCGAGAGCGGGGTCGGACACACGGAGACAACAAAGCATTGTCGTGAGGCCATGTTTTTTTGTTGTTGCAACAAACATAAACCCGTGGAGGATTTCTTGCGATAAATCTGCCCGCGTGTACAAGTGTGACTAATTAACATGACTGGCTTGCCAGTAAGAAGCGGGTGGGATGGGGGGGGGCAAATAACTGGGCTAATTTGAAGCAAAATGCGAGTTTGTTTGCGATGAACGCCTTCTCGTTTTACGTTCACGGCTGCCACTGGCATCGTGCGATGGTGATTCGAGTTGATGTTTTTCAGCTTATCCCCCATTGTAAATATCTGTGATTGGATGAAATGTGCCCCCTGCAGCTAATATAAAATCGAAAGTGTGTTTGCTCGTAGCACGAATACATTATAACCACGGTTGGGAGTAGAATAGAGTTTAGTTTTTGTAAGGGAGCAAAGATATATATGCATTTTTTTTTCATCCTATCTATTTTCCCAAACAGCTTTCATTCGAAATACACGGACGGCACTTATTCGAATTTGAAAAAGTTAATTGGAAACCTGCAGCTTGCGATGGGGAAATGGTCATAGCAATTACAATGCAATTGTCTGGGAAGCAACTCAAATCGTTATAACTTTGAGTTCATATTAAACAGTCGGGGGTATAGTCGTCACTTTAAAGGGGACAAGCATTTTAAATGCCTAACACTGAAAATGTGCCTCGATGGTGATGAAATGCCAAACCATCTCACGGAGAAGTGTTACCAGCAAAATAATTTAGTTATCCATAAAGAGCGTGGAGTGAAGTCGTTACGAAGCACGTGGTGCTTTGCCGATTAAATGTAACTCCAGTAACATAACAACAGTCACGTCAATTGTTTACGAAGACTCGGGAAGTCATCATTGGAGTCTCGCAAGGCTGTCGCTGCAGGAGGGCTCTGCTACATGGGGATGTTGGGGCCAGGTTCAGGAACGAGTGTTTATGGCTTCATGCGGCAGGAACCCAGAGAACCCCGCAGACGACCCAGTGAATCGATTGCATTCTCGGGGAGGTGTGTATTGTTGGTAGCAATCGCCGTGAAGTGTAATGTGTGTGTATGACGGTGTCTCGAGCTGAACTGGAATGAAAACGGAGGGGGGGGGGGTGTAATGCCGCGTGGATTAAAATCGATCCGTGCACCCACGGTGCACCTTTGGATTGCGCACGTACGAACAAATGTTTTCATTATTATTATTACCATTGCGTTAAATCGTAGCATGTTCACCTGACAAACGCTAGAGGCACTGCCATTCACCGCATCGTCAATGAAACGAATAGATTCCTGAATCGATTCACGACCCCAATCCTAGATGGGCCATCAAATTGCACCGCGGAGGTTTTTGCCACGATTGTGACGTTCGACTCGCCGACGTGTTTTCGGGTTGCTCCGCGATTTGCCCGGCACGATGCCCGACGTTTCATTCCAGGAACCAAATGTTTTTGTTTTCTAATCAACCCCTGATCTGTGTAGCTCTTTTTCAGAAGCGACCTGGCCACAAATGATAGCTCAACGAAGTGCATGTTTGTTCCAATCGAGCTCCTGATGACGATGCTCCCCAGCACGTGGGGCTGAACGTCGGACGTCGTGCCGGATTGCGCGTGGCGGCGGCGGCGGCAACAACCCTGGTGGAACGTCGGGAAAGCCGTGCTCGTCAAATCGCGACTCAATTGTCGCGAGCCGATTGGGTGGGGACGGCCGATTCAACGGCGAGGGTGAGGAGGGCAACCCCCTCGCAGTTTCTATCGCAACAGGAAACCCTCCAGTGGCCGTTATGTTTCTTGGCAGAGAGGAAAGACGAGAAGGGATTCACAGATCGAGGGGGAAGTCTGGATTAATACAGAAACCGCAAATCCAATTAAATTATAGCACATTCAGAGTATATAACAACTTGTTAATTATAACGATGATAATACTGGCTTCATAACGTACGGCCCCTTTGTCAAGCCACTGCTGTATGCGAGCTGGGTCAGTGATTAATTATTATTTTATTATTTAACCACGTTGGTCAGTGTGGGCGCACCTGGAGCAGTTCAGATAAAACTTGCCACTGATTTTTAACCACGGCCCGGAATCGAACTCGGGTCAACCAGGTTCGTAGCAGCGTAGAATCAGTGGCGAGTGGTATCTCAACGGGTTCTGAGCTCACCCACCACCATCATCAAAAACACGCACTGACCAGCGTGGTGAAGTATGGCCAAACAACCCCCACGACTGGTATGTCGGGGGGAGGCATTCATCCAGCAGTGGAATGATAAACGGCCAAAACGTTTAATGCAATACAACAATGTTAGTCACAACAACAACAACAACATCAAGACAAACCTGTGTTGGATCCTTTTAATACAACACTGAACAGTAGCATTACCACTCCCTCATGGGTAATTATGACAGCTCGTTTAAGATGTAAAATCGTTCCCATGACCCTAAATTATTTAATGGCTAAAGGGCTTCCACGAGATGGATCTCTACACAGCCCATCTTGCATGTCATTTGGTCTACTCTTCCACGCTGGCCAGGAATCTTGGAAGAGGTGGAGGAGGACCCACAATGCACCCCACCACACACGACCTGCTGATCGACTCATCTGTGGTCGATCGTAAAACACTTTCTGGTTTAAATTAAAAGAAAAACCTGATAATTTTTTCCTAATCGTCTGTTATTTTAACCTCTAATAATTTTGTCTTCAAATATTTTCAATGCAATAATAAGTAAATACCAATATTTGCATTCACATTGTGCCCAAAATGTAACGAAATACGTCTCTGTGCGCAGCCTGCCCCTGTGTGCGTCACAAGGTGACTGCATCAGCCGACAAGTGGGCATCGGCCTGCCACGAGGTCGGATGGGGGTGGGAGGGTGTAGCGATGATCACTATCAAAACAAACCGTGGGTATTTATTTGGTATTCAGGCTTTTCCCATGTGACAGTGCAAGGCTGTCGCATGGGAAGGCTGCGATTCACAGACCAGAGTCTGCAGTAGTTTTGCAGTAGCGGGCGATGTGAATATGTGCATTCTCAATTGAGTCAACAGTGTACACATTTGATTTAAAGCTTTCGTGACTGCAGGGATTCATATTCTTGGTTCTTTCGGTAAAGTCACGTAGAAGGGAAATAATAAAATAATATAGATATAATTGCTTTATATTTATATTATTTTATTATTTTCCTTCTAAGTCACGTAGAAGGGAAATAATAAAATAAAATATATATTCTTTTTTATATTTATATTACTTTATTATTTCCCTTCTACGTGACTTTACCGAAAGAACCAAGAATAAGTATACACATTCTTACTTAGGCCATCCAATTTCGTCGGGCTTAGGGTATAAAATTACCTTCGTATTAAGCGGTCCTCTGATGATACTAACAATAAAACTCATAATATAATAGAAACATTTGTTTTTAAGGGCGCAGAGACACGCGACCTCTCACCAGTCCCCCGAGGATGAAGAAGACCATGAAAAGCCGTCCCAGGGTGGTCTTGGCGTAGACGTCCCCGTAGCCCACGGTGGACATGGTGACCATGAGCAGGTAGACGCACTCCCAGTACGTCAGCTCCTGCGAGTTCTGGAAATTGTTCCAGGGGTCGCCCGAGTTCTCCACCTGCCCGCAGTGGCGCCCACTCGTCGTCATCATCATCATCGTCACCATCGTCATCATCGTCACCATCGTCATCATCGTCATCATCACTGTCGTCACCATCACCATCATAGTAATCATTGTCATCATCGTCATTATCATCGTCGGCATTCTTAT
Source organism: Entosphenus tridentatus (assembly GCA_014621495.2). Taxonomy (NCBI): domain Eukaryota; kingdom Metazoa; phylum Chordata; class Hyperoartia; order Petromyzontiformes; family Petromyzontidae; genus Entosphenus; species Entosphenus tridentatus. The sequence goes on from CM025628.2 coordinate 1,485,146, forward strand.
CGTCAGCATTATTATCATTGTAGTCATCATTGTCATCGTCAGCATCGCTATTATTTTCGTCATCATCGTCATCATTGGCATTGTCATCAGCAGCCAGAGCGAAACATCCAGATCGGCGAGCCAGAAAAAGCTTCCGCTCCCCGGCATTGGAGTTATCAAGTTATCCCCGTGGAGGTCCGGTCCTGGGGATTGTTCTGCACTGATCTCAACGTATACGCCAAAGTCTATAACACCTGTTATGCATGGCAGTCACCCATCCAGGGACGATCCAGGCTCAACACCGCTTGGCTTCTGAGGTCGAGCGAAAGTGGCTCTGACAAACTCACCCGCAACGCGTCAGTTCGTTGCAGCAAAGCGGATTTGAGCCTGGACAGTGCTCGTATCGGCCTCCCGCCCGTACCTACCAAGCGCCGGTGGCCAGGAGACGGCAGTACGGCAAACACTGATGTTGTATTCTACTTCTGTGCTCCCCAGACTTACCAACCGGTGATGACCGGCGCGGTCGAACGACGGCAAAATAACCCCCAGCATTCACGCGGCACGGGGAGGCCCTAATCCAGCCTGGGACTCGAATGAGCGCCATGCGTGCGCGCGTATGAACGCTCGCTGGCGGTGTTTTGGTTCTTATCGGACGACGTGATTCGAACGGACGCGAGAGCGAAGCCACAAACGCATACCAGGTGGATGAAGCCAGCCGCCGTCAGCCATGTGCTGATGAAAATGGACAGCAGGTTCACCAACTTTATAGAGTTGCTGGAAAATACAGAGGCATGGCACATCTGTTAAATAACTTAAGGTCGTGGATAAATAATCGCGCCGCGCCCGCGCTCGTCAACAAGGTGTGGGGGGGGGGGGGAACAAACGTCTGGGATCGTTGAGACTCAATAGGTGTGCAATGATGCACCGATGCGTCGATTTGAAATGGATGTTTTTCGCGCATGAGACGCGCGCCGTCAAATCGCGAGAGAATCGACGCTCCGAGTGTTTACGTGGCGTACGTTGCCGCGTGCAGCCGGGAGAGGGGGGCACCACTATTGCTCTCCGCAATGCGTGAGAGGCGACATCGGGCAGTGAATGCATTCGTGGTGTTGAGTCGCAAAGCGTCCGTCAGAATGGGATACGCACGATCGACGTCTAATCAATATGCTCACGTCACATGTAGAACAATGGTTGTGCAGTGGTCAGCGTGTTCGTTGCATTATGTGGAAACACGAGTTAGATTCCCAACCACGGCTAGCGTAAGTGGTGAGCGATGCCTGCCTCCACCCCCGCACACCCCCCCCCCCACTTCACCAACCCGAACTGACCAGCGTGGTGAAGTATGGTTAAACAACCCCCATGACAGATAAGGCCTAGGGAGGCCTTCAGAAGTGGATTCACAAAGGGCGGTAAATTGTCATTTATTTTAATTACTCGCCTTTTGCCCGTCCAAGGACGGGTGTATTGCAGTAAATCTGAAACTTGCAAGCGAAAAGCAGACCGCGACGTGATATATTCATTGCATCAATTCGTGTGCAGTGTGTAAGGCCGCGGTGACACAGACTTATTTAATGTTAAGGTTATAATCCCTTGTTCATAATGACGTCCTTTTTACTTCGATGTCTCAACAGCGTCACGGAGATCACGTGACGTGAGGGTTCTGCCTTTGTAGTGAGGGCTGTGAGTTGACGCCGAGGAGGGGGAGGAGGCTCCTCGCCCCGCCATGTGGCCCCCCCTCCCCCGCTAATTATTATGGCGGGGGGGGGGGCTCCATTTGGAGCATAATCACCGCATGGGACTTACTTTGCCAGTACCTAAATGTGAGGATACGTTTTCCCCTTTTCTTCTGGCAACAAAACAACTACGGAGCAACGATCACCATTCCTGCATGCCGAAGAGCGTTTTACATCGGTGCAGGATTACCTGCTGCGACATACGGATTGGGAACACGGGGACATTGACAAAGAAATTGCAAGGAAAGCTAAAAAGTGCGCAAAGAAGCGTGGAGAGGTGCGTGCTTGGTGTTGCACTGACAATAAGAGGAATGCACCGATCGGAGAACATATGCACGTGAAAACATCGCATTTCCTCTATATTCACAGTCGACTTGGGCAGGACACGTCGCTAGAAGAGATGCTGGCCAGTGGTCGCGACTAAAAACTAAAACTATTTTTATTTTTCCAGGTAAGAGCCACTGAGCTATCTAGCTAATTTTCAGAACTGACCTAGCCACAAATTCATGATGTGCATTCATTATATTAATTTTCTTAAAACATCCTATTTATTAAAATCTACTGGAATTTCTTTCCATATCCACCCGGAGATCGACGCCAATTCCCACCGAGACTCCCCGCCAGTGCGGGAGGGTTGGCAACGCTAACCGCGGTGGGTCTAAAAAATACTATTTTTTTATTTTACCAAAGCCCACTGAGCTACTTAACTTTTTTTCAGATGCGACCCAGCTATCACAAATGATAGCTCAACGAAGTGGCTTATCGTCAGGTGGACATGTAAATGTGGGGGGAGGGGGAAGCAGAGGAGGCGGAGAAAAGTCCACGCGACGAACGGGGAGAGAAACACGCAAAACGCCAAATATACAGCAAGTGTCAGGGTGAGGTAGTTAACATCTCGCCACTTGTGACGCCTGAGTGATGGCAGCCAGAGGAGAGAATGACTCCCCAGAGGACGTCTGCCCCGGAGATGGACCCATGAAATGAGCATTTGTTCATGTTTCACCGCACTGGTGGGATGGGCAATGGCTCGTGTGGGCCCTCATCCAGCAGCAGATAGATCATGGCTGATGATGATAATGGTTTGTTATTTAGTTTCTAGGTGCTGTCTACCTATATGACACTGTCATCAGCTACAGGTTTCTGTGACTTTAGTCGACAGCCAATGGCACTTTTGGTATGAACGCGTACTTACGACCAGTGTCATTCGGACACTTTGCAACTAAGGCATTTAAAAACGACAATGAATACATATATAATGTCACAGAAATAGTGCACATTTAGGTCAAAACTAATAATTTACGGTACTTTATCAATCCGCTGCTGGATGAAGGCTTCCTCACGCTGCGTCGGTCATGGGATTCGTTTGACCATACTTCACCACTTTAGTAGGCGCGGGTCGGTAACGGGTGAGTGCGCGGGTGCACGCGGACTAGTTCAGGCATCGCTCGCCACGGCGAGGAATCAAGCTCTCGCGTAGCTGGGTTCTGAGTACGCAAACGACTGCGCCGCCGCTCTCCCTCTGCCCGATTTAAATTCAGTGCCCAAGCACTCACGGCTTAAAGAAGAAGAAGCCTTCAAGAAATGTTAAAATATATAAATATATACATATCACCAGGACATTGTCACTGAGCAAGTATCCCATCAGAGTTCTAATTCTAAAGCCCATTTCGACGTTTGAGACGGCCCGGGACACTCGCGCTAATGTAGCCCCCAAGCGTGACATTCAAGTGGATTATAAGGAGCTTAAAACTCGAAGCCGTATTCCGCTCAGAAACGACAACCAGTGCCCTTTGCTGGAATCTCGCTACTCCCAGCGCTCGGGAAACTCGGACTGCTTCTTCCCTAGTGTCGATGGACTTCTCTGGCCCAATAACATCTGGTAAATCCAGCAGCGTTTGTTTACCACGCTGCCGATGAGACCCAGAAGGTTGAAACTGGTCCGGAGTTTGCTTTTCTTGGGAAAAATGCTGCACGTATTTATGGAGAACATCTTTTTCCTACAGTACGTAGGCAACCGTGCCAATCGGAGGAGCTTGATTAATTGTTTTTGGGGAAAGTAAATAAATAGGCCGTTTGACTAAACCACATTTTATATTTCCCCACGAAATCTAAGGTCGGCTAAGCTTTGTGTTTCAACGGACTAGTGAGACTTAAGGTGAACGAAAAATATACAACGTCAATCCACATCTGTGTTTGTCCGCGTGCGTATCTCACGACCGCGCGAGCCGTGTGCATCGCGCGCCGTCTCGCGATCGGCGCGATCACCGTGCACGTTTTGACGTCGCGAGGGGGCAAGCGCTCGCAAGAGCACGCGCGAGAGGGAGGGGCGGGTGGCGGCGGGGGGGAGACTCACCTCGTTTTCAACACGTTTAGGAACTGCAGAATTTCAGAGAATTGTATCAGCCGCAAGGCCCTGAGAAACCGTAAACCTAGGGGGAAAAAAAGACACAACACACAATTCGATTAGAACACAAAGTTACTGTCTGAAAAATCACATCTTTAGAACTGCTTTTTGTGCTTAATTTGTTGTCCTTCCCCCGCACCTCCGAATAGTACGGACTATGCACGGTGCGAAAGAAGTTCAACATACATGCGTACGTACGATAACTGCGAGGACAACTCTCCCTTCTCTCCACCACTGCAGCCTGCACTCCTTTAATGGAGGAGGAGGAATAGCAAAACGACACAATCTCTTCCAGCTGAATCTCCGTCATCGTGGCCAGCAGTAGCGGCAGACCTCGACATTGGCGCGTAAGCTCCTGAATCATAGTGCAGCCATATGCAAGACTGGAATTTCAACCAGCTAAAATTCACAAGTAGTTGCTGGAGGTGAAACCGCCAGCACGCGGAGCGAAACGTCGGACGTCGCCGTGCCGGGCAACACGCGGTCAGACCCGTAACCACGCGGCGGCCTACGCAGCGGAGCTCGGCACAAACCACTCGCGAGGTGGTTTTGACGCTGCCCCTGCACGAGTGAACGGCGCTTCTCACCCCAGTATTGGAAGCCCTCGAGGTAGCGCTGGTATCCCCGCTGGCCCTCCTCCTTGTCCTGGCTACTCTCTTTCTTGACGCGAAACCCCTTCTGGTAGAGATCGCCAAATGACTTCTTGCGGCGAGGCGGCTGGACCGTGTCGGAGTGGCCACCGCCGCTCTCCGCTCCGCGGTAAACCAACATCTTGCTCGAAATCATCGTCGCTCGTCGGCGCGTTCCCTTTCGTTTCGCTATTCAAATTTTAGTTCTTTTCACTTCGACCCGACGTCGCGACTGATCCCCACCGCGAGCTGCCGAATTATCTCCGAGCGCCGTTCCGTACTAAAGCGGCCAAGCCGCCGAGTGGAAAGCTGTGCTCGCGCGGTTCCCCGTCGCGTGAATGAGGAGTGCGTAGAGAGAGAGAGAGAGAGACGGAGACAGAGAGAGAAAAATAACTCGTGCTAACCCCGCGTCGTTTTATTTGCCACTGGCGGAGTTGAGCGGCCAGTGGGGAGAGGCATTGGATGGAGGAGTAAGCCCCGGTTGTAATGTTTTAGCGGCCGAGAGAAGCACTAATCCAGGAGGCCAGATGGCTCTGGATCCCAGCAGCTGTGTTTATGGGGAGTGGTGTGCGTGGGGCTAAAAGGCTTTGGAGAGCCTTGTTTGTGGAAAGTTTCTCGTTTGTCGGGAGCGTCCGGTGCCTTTCCTGCAAGTGCCGCACGGCTCCCCGTGGTAATTTCCAGGCTGTACCCACGTGCTTGGTTGGGCGCAATGTCCGACGTTTTGCTTCCACGTATCTGGGAGCTTCTTCAGGGAAACTGGATTGAGCGGCCGGTTTTCTGCGTCCCCTGAGTATACGGCAACACGTCCGTAGGTCGCGCTGAGCAGCACAGCCCGGAAGCCACGTCAGAGAGTCGGCTGCTTAAACTATTAAATTATTATTTGACCAGGTAAGGCCCACTGAGCTATGTAGCTCTTTTTTAGAAGCAACTTATCACGTGAAAATGTATATCAGCCAAATACTCAAAAACGCACGTTTCTCAGTGTGGAGCGGAAAAATCGGAAGACCCAGAGAAAAATCCACACAACCACGGGGACAACACACAAACTCCAAATATACAGCAGCAGACGTTATGGTCGGGATCGAACCCACGACCTCCTGTAGATCAGCTGAGCTAGTTAACATCTCCGAGCCACCGTTGCACTTTTGGTGAGCTCCACCATGGATTGTCGTGGGAAATTACTTTGAAAATGAATAGGAAAATGAATAAGAGCAGTGGTGGATGATTCCCGATCACTATTCCAGGTCATCGGATTGTTAAAATAAGTTGATGTGACAATTTTCTTTCACTTTGTCCACGAGAGCCACACTGAGACTTTTCTTCAGGAGGTTTCTCTGTTAGGGTTTTATTCGAAAATATTTTCAGAATCAAAATCAAAATCTGTATTTATACTGGAGGAATCCGATGAGCTATGAAGCTCATTTTCACGGGTGTCCAGAAGGCAGGGTTGAGCGAATGATGATGCATGTTTATTATACAAGTGGGCGGAAACCGGAGCACTCACAGAAATCACACACACGCACGAGGGAGCAACGCTTTATCCCCGTACAGATAGAAAGAGATGGCGATTCGTCCGCTTGCTGTACTGCCTTCTCCTGGCGAGCCAGGGTATGGCACTCCCTCGACACCCATGGGGAGGAAGTTTCACAACGGTTTGTGTGGTGATCCACCAACACTCGCTCGCTCCACAGTGCTGGCAGCCACGTGCAGAGCCAACGGTGGTTGTCCGATTGGTCGACTCACTCGCGTCATAGGAATGTGGAATTTCCACCATTGGCTCCAGCGCTGTGAACAGCAGATGAGCACTGCCTCGACGATCGGTTTGGCAAGAGATCGCTTTTGCTGCTGATTAAGACGCTCGGTGCTGTTGTCAATTCACTGCTGGATGAGAGTTCTCCCCATGCTGTGGGAATTTTTTTCGTTTTTACCAAACTTAACCACGCCGGTCAACTTGGGCTGGTGAAGGGGGGCAGAGTAGACGGTGTCATCGTACAGTACAACAATTGTTTTTTTTCTTGCACCGCCCTCGACTGACAACGTAGCCCCTGATTCTTGTTCACACTTTGCAGACTTGTCCTAACGCGTGGTGCAGGGGGGGGGGGGGCGAAATCCCTCGGGTTTGTTTAACGAGGTATGAGATTCGCGGGACATTTAGTTTTCCCAGAGTTGCCCTCGTGTAGGGGTTACCACCTGTCCAGGTTTGACCTGGACGTGCGGCAAGCCTACTCGTCACTCCGTTTAACCCGAACAGTTCGCAGAAAGGCATCCGCGTTGGGGTGGCGGATTACTTTGATTTGTGCCGAGACTTGGTGCCGGAATTGTGTTTTTATTTTGTGTGAACTTTATTACAGGCAACTGCAACAGTTCTGATAGACCCAGGCCAACCGAGAAAAACAACAATAAGAGAGAAACATGTCCGGATTTTGTGTGTGGGGACAAGGTGGCAACCTTACAGGAACAGCCTGCAATAAACTCTGGCCAAATCCTCCAATCAGATTAAGACGCTAATCTGCTTTACGGCACTGCCGCCTGGAAGGCCGGTACAGTCCATCCCCTGCGTTGCGTTCACAAGCGAAAGCTGGATTAGTGCCGGCTCATTCTCTCCCGAAGAAACAAAAAGAATCGGTGACCCGGAGGGAGGGAGGGACGAACGAACGGGCGATGGGACGGACGTGGGCCTGCCAATCCTGTCCGTCGCTGACCTCCGAGTGAACTGTGAGGGTTGGTCCATCACATGAAATAACTCTCTCCCTTGTAGTCCACACACACACACACACCACCCGCTCTCTCACATGCAACGGCCACCTACGACACAAACTGACGTGCCCGCCCGTCAGGCAGAGATGACGTTGCTTTTCTCAACGGCATTTAAGCAAACCTCCCTATGGCGCCTAATAATGGTGAGCCGAAACGCACTCGTAAGAGCACAATCCCGCATGTCTCGCTCAAGTCGTTCGGAGAGGACGTCGGAGTTTCAGTTCAGATGTCCCTCCGAGCTCAGTTCAGAATCAGAATCCGTATTCATCCTCGAGAAATCCAATGAGCCGTGAAGCTCTTTTGCACAGATGTCCAGTGGGGGCGGCTCAGAAAGTTACGGCCACAAACAGTACAAAAAACGATAGGAGAGAAAAGTGTAGGAATGGTAACCAAATAACTAATACATAAATTTAAGCGAAGTTTATAAGTAAAAAATTGCATAAATTCCACTCTTCGGACCGGTGCCAAAGAGTTTGGGTCCGTGTCATTTGTCCAAAACAAGTCAAAATGTTTTAAGATTCGCTCTCGGAATCAACGCGTCCTGCCAGCTGTGATGTACGCATTAGGAACACAAACAAAAACAAACTCGAAATTGAAAACCAATTTCTTGACAACTACTGATTGTGCTTCGTTTGTTGTCCTTCCCCTGCACCTCCGCTCAGCACGGTACATGTGTACTATGTACGCAGGTAGAACGTCTCTCGCACCGTATGTAGCCAACCCCGCTAATCGGAGGGTGCGGATAATGGGATGAAATCAATCGCGCTGTCCCCCAAGATACACCGAGTGTTCAAATTTTAGACAGCTCCTTTGGTTGCACGTATTAAATATCTGCAATTTAATAGCGTGCTGAAAATTGTTTTGTTTTTTTTAGTTTGAATTAAACATTACCGGAGAAGTTCTAATGCGCACTGCGCCCGAATTAGATTTAGCTGCGTCCGGAGGTTTTATGAAACACGAGGACACCTCGCCGTGCACTGGCATGCATCGGACATCGTTGAACACTACGATGGTCCTAGATTTGAAGCTTTCGTGACTGCAAGGATTCATATTCTTAGGTTTTTTTCGGTAAAGTCACGTAGGTAAAAAATTAAAATTAATAAAAGTAAAATTAAAATAAAATTAAAATCACGACGTTTCGGAGGCAACACAAGCTTCTGTCTTCAGGTGGAACCGTCACAGCACGATAGCTGTATCAAGTGAGAGAAATTCCAAGAAAACAGTCCTTGTATATATACTGGTTGAGGGTGGGAGGAGCCAAGGTGGGCCCTGAATATTATTTTTGTGAGGTTCGGTGCGGCTGAAGCACGCTGTTAGGAATGAGCCTTTGTTGTGTAGACTAGGTGCGGATGATGTAAAGGTGCGTGTAAATGGGACTGAGCCTTTTGTTATGTAGAGATGATGCGGCTGAAATCGCTGCCAATAAATGAGCCTTTGTTGTGTAAACTAGGTGCGGATGATGTAAATGATGGTCGTCATCGCCGCTGTCCGCGGGTGAAGGCCTCCTCAAGCCGTGACCCATCGGTCACGAGCCCGCGAGGCAAGATTCCACCCAGCACCTCCGCACCAACAAGCTGAACTCATCACTCGGGCGCTTACCATGTCCTCGACTGCCCCTACTGGAGATCTGTGAAAAAAAGAGCTTCATAGCTCATCGGATTCCTGCAGTAGAAATACATCTTCTGATTCTGACACTCGACCACCGGCCGTCATTGCCTCTCGCGGCGCATCCTGCTGACGGCCCATTGCCAAGCCACTGCCGGATGAAGGCCTCCTCCCACGACCTTTCGCTCGTGCGGGTTGCTTTGACCCTACTTCACCACCTTTTGTCAATACGGGTTGGTGAAGTGGGCAGCACATGGCCGGTTCACATTATCAACTCGCCACTGACGGTTGTGCCTAGGCCTGGAATCGAACTCGGGCCGCAGGGTTTGTGGCGCGGCTCGCTATCCCGCTGCGACGCGCCACTCCACGCCGACTTGCTGAGGAGCGCAATAATTACAAAGAAACCTTCCACGACGCTCTCTTTGCGATGTGTAATTGGGCCTTCTCGACCAATTGTGTCGCGGCACCGCGCGGGGCGACGCAAACCTCATCCGCCCCCGGCTGTCATGAACCAAATACTTTGTTTTCATCACAGTCTCACACGGCATCAATTAAATGCTTGTGTCAATCAGTGTGTGTTCCCATGTGCTTTGTGCCCTGGTTAAATATGCATGCGAAATGCAATGAAGCACCACGAAGCCATCTAGAGTTTGTGTATTATTCATGCGTCCGATGGTGTAAGAACATAAGAAGACAAGTCAGAATAAGTTGACGTCAACATGTTGTGTGCAGTTGCACGAGGCAATGTGACCCGCTGTTGGATGGGATTTGTGTTTCGCGATGAAGGCAACCGTATGGGCTTACCGAGCCAGCTCCTGTTGAGGTACACAGACACGAACACTGGAGGTACGGTGAAGAAATCCACGATGGAGTTCACCTCCAGCCAGAACCACAGCTTGTCGTTGGCTGCGATGAACTGCACGGGCACACGGAGCAGACCCGAGCACCGCACACGCACCGCACACGCACCGCACACGCACCGCACACGCACCGCACACACACACACGCGCACAGACACGGCCATCACGCACGCTCGCACGCATGCTCACGTGCACACGTGCTCGCACACGCACGCACGTGCACACATGCGCAGACCCAGGAATTACACACACACACAGACCCGGGCATCCCACACGTACACACACACACATGCATACGCACACAAATCCCGACATCCCCCATACACACACACACGCTCACGTATGCGTCCGAGCGTACACACACGCGAGCGCACACAGACACACGCAAGGGTTGAGATTAATTTAATGAATTTTGGAAACAAGTAATCAAAGTACAGTAGCTTCAATTCCAGCAAAAGAGAGCTAATTTAAATTAAGACTGAGATTGTGTGTGCGTGTATATCCGTGTGCACGTGTGCGTGTGTGTCCTATATGACACGGCGCGCGGATTAATCAGCGCTCCCCCTATGTTACAGGCATAACTGTTTATCCATCATTAAGGCACGTGTAGCAAGTAACGACTTAATTCACGTTTCAATGGGGGGGAGGCTGCTTAGCAGGGAAAGGTGGACCGCGGTTGGTGGCTGCTTGTGGGAACTCGCATGTGAGGAACCGGGGTGTAAGAGATGATGTTCAAGTTTCACGTTTATTTGTCAGAATTATCAGAATGGTTATACTGGAGGAATCCGATGAGCATGTAAAGCTCTTTTTCACAGACATCCAGCAGTAGCATTCCATGTAACCAGCGTGGGAACTCGAGGGACCGGGGGACAGGAGGTCTCATTTGCGAGAGAGGCACCGGGTCACCAAAATGACAGACGCAAAACTAAATAAAGTGACAGCGTTGGAAGCAAATGTAAATCTGGCCAAAGAAAACTGCGTGACATGAGCAATCGTAAATATTTCCCCAGACGCGGGTCGAAGTGAAATAATAAATCTCCCCCTCCCCTGCCCTACGCGTAAGGTGGCTCGGGCAGATAATGTTTTGACCGTTCAGAGCCACGACAGCCAGACTGAGCTGCAGGAACGCTAAACGGACGTTGGGTGGGCGACTCGTGAAAGGGGCACGGGCGAGTCGAGCACAAGCACGGCGGCTGCGTCTTCTGCCTTACCCGCAAGCCAAAGTAGAGGAGGAAGAAGATGTTGAGGCCCATGTCGAACTGAAGGGTGGTGTCCTTCTGGAAGTAGTGGCAATCCTCGATGGGGCTGCGGAGACGACACGCGGGCGCGCGGGACAGGACCAGTTGGCTCACCGCACGGACGCGCATGGCGGCTTCGTGGCATTTCGCAAGCGAAAAAAAAAAATGCTTGCGACGAAAAGTGACGACCACCGACGGCACGTGCAAGCAGAATGAATGGTTGCATAGCGAAAAAACAAACAAAATCGAGAATTTCAGAGATCTACAACCGAATGATTATAAATGTGCCCCATCTCACAAGCTAAGCAGGGGTTTTTTTGAAGCCTGGCTATTCGCGCTTGCGTGGGTGACCAACCACCAGGGCTTGCCAGGGGTTGTTGGTGATGGGGCTGTGAGGTTTTGACCTGCAGATGACAGCTTGCGACTATCACCCTTTGTACGAGGTTGGTGTTCTCTGGGCATTACAATGGTCCTCCCACGCGAAGCTCAACGCTCATCAATGGAATGGGCCAAACGTCTTGAATAAGACATTGTTATTGTAGTTATTGTGCTGAGTGCTTTGACACAATAACTACTTGCGAGAGAGCGGGTGGTGTGTGTGTGTGTGGACTACAAGGGAAGGAGTTATTTCATGTCCAAGATGGACCAACCCTCACAGTTGACTGGTAGGGTGGCGAATTGCCCACATTCATGTAAATTTACAGGAAGACAGATTTAGTTTATTACAGCGGGAAGGGCCGAATAAAGCTCTTACGCGCAATGTCATGGGCATCCTGTGACTGCTGCAGCAGTTATAAACTTGCCACGTCTGTTCGTCACGTGACAACTTTATTAATTCTCTGTCTCTAGCGGTGGAGTGTTTACGACACACGCAATTTCCGCACGCTGATCTGACCCAAACATTTCAGTGCGCATCATAATGTCGATACACCTTCTAATTTCCCACTCGAATGACTTTCATAGCACATCCATTTAATTTGCATTGCGACTGTTGGAGCCAACAGCGCCAATGTAATATGGGCAAAGTGCCAATGGAATCAGTCGAAGGTGGCACGCGTGGCCTCGACGTCAAACAAACGATCAAACCAAAAGAAGAAAAAAACCCATCTAATTTGTGACGACCGCTGGCAAGTACAACACAAGCCACTGAGGTAGCAGTGCTTCCCCCACATTGAGTATTCAAAACGTTGGTTATCCTACGGGCAGTCTCACTCCTTTCGGCCATAGTATGGTGGAATTTCCACCGCTGGCTTGGGCTTTCTGTAGGTGATAAGTGCTGTACTACGCTTACGTGTCCTCATCGCGATTCGCAAATTGACTTCGATTGGTGAAGTATGGTCAACGAATACATTTCCACCACCGGCTCTGCAGGGCCGTGAATGGGCAATGAGCATCACCGCCGGCACTCATTTGAGTAGGAAATCTCTTTGGAGTAATTTTTTTTATTATTTCACCACACCACGGTCATCATCAACTCAAAGAGCAAACCGAGGCATGGTTACAATTTCTTTTTTTTAGCAAAATCCAATTTTAAACTCTGGCACTCGTATATGCAAACGAATAAATAAACGAGACATTTGCAAATGTGTGGAAATGGGGTTTGCGCAAGGTTTTGAATATCACCGGGGAAAAAAAAAATGAATAATCAGCAGAGCTGTGCATGCAATTCCAAGCGCTATGTTTGCAATGAATCTCTCCGCCCGCGTCGCCGCGCTAATAATCCTCCGGCAGCCGTTGCCGTCAGACGACATCAAATTTCTGTTCCTAATGAAACAACCTCTCCGCTGACCCTCGCTCCGCTGTAGATGCCACGGCGAATATCACGGCTCGCGTGAGCACGCAAAGTGACGCGGCGTGTCAACGTCGGCGGCGTCAGCAGCAGCAGTGATCTACCCACTGCTGGATGAAGGCCTCTCCGGCAAGACAGAGCGTATGCCGAGTTTAATTTTAATGGTTATGGCTGCTCATGTTGAAGTCGCTAACATTAACGATATTCTGTTTTCATTACGGGATTTAATTACTTTTGTCAATTCGCGTGATTAAAATTGGCATTGTCGTTACTTTGAACGTAAATTCATAAATGTTGCAGTGTAACATCAATTTAATCACTCTCACCCAGAAACGCCAATCGATAACATGCACACTGTGGTCTGTACACGCGGTCACATTCACACTGCGTCGTGACTGTGCTACACGAAGCTGTAAAGGCCTTTGTGGAGTGGAAGGGCAGATGTGCCGCTGCGTTTGGTGAGAACGAGCATCAACGCTCCGGGTCGCTCGACCGACTCCGAGGAACCATCGCCATCGGCGTGGCTTATCACGCCACTGTCGATATCTGCTAAGCACCCGTCGCGGTTTCACCCCCGCCATGCCAATCGACCTGACAATTTAACACGCGACTGACTTGATACCGCGAGCGATGGAGCTACGCATCAGCAGACCGAGCGTAAAGCTTCAGCGTGCCAAAGTAGCTTCATGGGCGCCCTGGATCCGCCAAAGAAAAAAAAAAATTAGGATGCAATAAAATATCATCTCAAGTTAAAATCCCAACAAAACATAAAGAAGCCAATCTTTCGATTTAAAGCTTTCGTGACTGCAGGAATTCATCTTCTTGGTTCTTTCGGTAAAGTCACGTAGAAGGGAAGTAATAAAATAATAAAAATATTTTATTATATTATTTTATTATGTTTTATTTTTATTATTTTATTACTTCCCTTCTACGTGACTTTACCGAAAGAACCAAGAAGATGAAGCCAATCTTGTCCGCATCTTTCGTGTCTGCAATTCCTCTCATTATATATCCCTTGCCTACAACCCATCCGTCATCTCACATCTACATCCCTTGTTGAGACCTCGCTCGATTTGCGACATCTTTGGCTCATCTGTGTCTCTCCTCCTAACTGCATCTCTGTCTGCATGTCTCTCATCTCACTACGGAAAGGGTCTGCATCCCTTCTGTCACCTCACAAGGAAAGTTTGCAGGGGGGGGGCGGTCAACAATAGCATATGCTTAGAGCCCCCAACGGTCCAACATCAGCGGTGGGTGCCGTTATAATTCTGAATCGACACGGCGGGATTCTGTCGCACATTGCAAGTTCATTGAAAACATAGCCACGCGGTGTACCGAGCGTACGCAGAAGGGCATGCAGGTGTGTTGTACACACACACGCACACACGCGCACACACGCGCACACACGCACGCGAAATCACTCGGGCACACGTGGTCAGTCTATGCACACTCACCTCGTCGCACTTACACCAGGAACAGGGTTTCGGGTAATATTTCGGGAGGGGGGGAAATAAAACAAATGAGCCTACCACCTTGCAATGTTATATATATACAAACACACACACACACATATACACACACGCGCATAATTTTTTTCCACGTTTAACCAGGCGAGAGCTCAAGAAACCAGGACAGCGCCTCACTTGCAAGACGGTAACCTGGCTCACCAATATGACGAGCAAAAATTCAATGAGAGTCGAGCGAAGGAAGCAATTGTTCGGCTCCTTCAAGAGCGAACAATAACAGCAACCCCGGCATGCTTTGCATGTGAGGGCCTGTGTGCAGGCATTGTCATTTTCAGTGGCTGTTGATGTTCTTCTTCAGCTGGAGAAAAGCCCCCGAGATCGTGGCTCTCCCCACGCGATGTCGGGTCGGTACCGCGTGTCGTTCGGAACGATGTACGACGGTCCGCTCCTCATTGCCGGGAGCCGTTTGAGGAAGTGAAAGTGCGTTTGCAGCATGCGGAGGGGGAACGTCGGAATTCAACTGGCGGACGTCGTGCCGAGCGACATGCGATACAACCCAGAAGCAAAATCCTACGGGGTCCTAGAACTTCAGTTTAGTCGTAAGATGTTGGCCAACGCCTTTGGCCTCACTGTCAATAAAGTAACATACGTCCTCGATTGAATATCTACCTTCGTTTCCTTAATTGGTAAACAGAGCAAATTTAACAATAATGAGACGGCTTTTAACACTCGGCATTTTTCGCAAATGGACTAAAGTTCGAGTGCCATTCGGTGCAATGTTGCGCATCGCAGCCCCATGTGGTACGGGCGGTAAAGGTTGGACTTGTGAACGTATCTGTGGGTGGTTAATGGGTCAGGGCTGACATGTGACAGTGGGATACGTGACGTTATACTCTACGCTCGGTTTACGAAAACCGTTTTCTTGGCTGTGAATAAAAATCTAAGGAAATGGAACTCACTGTGCGGTTAGGCATAAATGATGGTGATGAATTAGTGAACGATTCAAATGCCTTCAACATGGCTCGTAATCGGCAATACAGGAGAACCCCTCTTATCCGTGGTTGTATGAGGGCACCTATTATTATTATTATTATCGGCGGGGTTATTTCATTCATTGGAAAGGATATAACCCCGCTGATAATGGTATAAATTTGACTCCTCTTATCTGTGGAAAGATCGCCATGATCAGGAAACTGCTTTGCTGTGCATTGTGGGTAAAACCGCGGACAATTGTAATAAATAGGGCTGCCGATAATCGGAGTGTTCGACGGCCCTCCAGCCGCCGTGGATAATAGGAGTCGTGGGTAATAGGAGTCGTGGGTAATAGGGCCGTGGAGAAGAGGAGTTATCCTGTACATGACCTGTGACCGGTGTTTAAAGGGGGCCATGCAAAAACCGAGGGGGAGGTCAGGGAGGGCACGACACAGTCAATGTTAGACAAACTGTACCCTCGCGTGCATTTTTGAGAGGACGGGCTCCAGCGCACCTTCTTAAATTGCCACCGGCGTTAAATATTGTGCCATGATTTGTGTAAGGAATGCTTAGCCGTCAATATGAGTGGGGGGCCCTCCCTCACTACCCACCCCGCCCGCTACGTGGCTGGTAATCTAAGTTCCAGTGGCTGTGTCAACCTGTCAATAAAGGCTTTCCGAGTCGGCTGCACCATATTGGATTTAGAAACAGCTTGAATCGCTGCAATATCGCACAACGGAGAGCAGGGGAAAGAACCCACAGCAATGTTGTTTTAGTTCTCCTAATAAATAGCACCATGGGACATTACAAACCCCACTTTGCTTTAAATGGCAAGTGATGTGTGTCAACAGCCAGAAGCCTGCACCACCCCCACCCCCCCCTCTCTTCCCTGCACCTGCTATTCCGGCAGATGACAGTTGTGCATCCGAAATTGTGAACGTGAATAATACAGGGGGCAGGCAAATTCCACGACGTTATAATCACCTTTGATTGAATGACCTTAACTACAGCCGCTTTGTCAATCCACTGCTGGATGAAGGCCTGGCCACCCCACGCCACGTCGTCGACAGCACGGGGTGGGGGAGCGGGGGGGATTGTCCATACTTCCTTTATTTTCCATTGCACCCCCCCCCTCCCCCCCTAAAACCCTCACCTCTCTCCCGGTGTCTGTGTGATGGATGAACTTACTCGGACGAGTCGATAAAGTAAATCACCAGAGCCCCGATGCTGAGAAGGAAAACGAGCACCACCTGTGAACAACCACGGGGAGAGGAGGGAGGGGCGGTGAGTTGGTGGTGAGTTTGGGGAGTTGGTGGTGAGTTGGTGGTGAGTTGGTGGTGAGTTTGGGGAGTTGGTGGTGAGTTGGTGGTGAGTACGATGACGACGACGACAAAGAAGCAGAGAGGGGTGGGAGGGTGCAATGATAACTCTAACAAACGTTTCGCGCGAACACTGATCCATTGATCCTTGGCGATACAGGAGCAGTTTGCAATCGCCTTCCCACAACGGGAGTGGGTAGGAGGGGGAGGGGATATACATATGCTAAATGGAATGAAAATTTAGCGGTGAACATTAACGAATGTCCCCGTTAATGGGCACTGAGGACCACGTGACGGCTCCATCACGTCTGTCTGTCAAGCTGTGCAGCGCCGTAATTCGTGTTCATTTTTTAAGTGCGGAAAATGCCCAGGACGGAGCTTATCGGATGCGTGGTGCCTACCGGTACGAGCTTAGGAAACTAGCGAAGATGATTGTCGACGTTTAAGAAGATTACCCGACTATTGTGGACGACTGCTTGTTATTAGGTCCATGACGGGCATCCCGAAGACAGAAATTTCCTAAATCGCCGGTCCCAGCGTGACCCGGCTGATGATGCCGATGACGCCAATGACATCACCCCCCGTCCAGCGGCACACAAACGTGAGACAAGTTTTTCCCCCCCCCTCCGGGTATTTCCGTGTTTAATCCGAATAGCCGACACTCCGCCGAGTTAATGAAAGGAAACTCGGCAGAGTAATCGATTTCTCGAAGGATTGGGAGAGGTCCCAGCTCGCAACTAAAAATACCCGGATCGCCAGCGCGATGACGAACACGGCGTGACGCGGAACGGCCCAGGGACACCGCGGCGCAACTTAAACGGGCCCCCTCCGTCGAGCAGACGAGATCCCGGGGGGACAAATCTTCTTAGCAGTTAATTTGCTAACCTGCGAGCCCGTGCCCTTACGTCGTCACGGATAAGCGGCGTAACACTGTACACAAAACGAGCATGGAAATTCATCATCATCATCATCAGCCACCCTCAATCCACTGCCGGATGAAGGCGTCCCCCAAGTCAGTTGTTACGAAGAAACTGAGAGGCGGCAGCTTCATCACATTAGATAATGCAGTGTGTACTTGTTTGTTACGAGTATTCATAGTAAGTATAATTACATGAATTATAATCATAGTAATTCTAATAATTATAACATCAAATAATTGAGAGCCCTTGGTCGGTCCACTGCCTCCCCCATAACATTCCAGATATGGGGGTTGTGTTGGCCATACTTCACCACGCTGGTCGGTGCTCGTTATCGAAGGTGATGGGGTGGGCGGGGGGGGGGCACTCATTGACCAGTTCAGATATCACTCGCCACCGATGTCAGCCGTGGCTGGGAATCGAACTCGGTGTCGTCAGGCTGACAGTGCAGTGCTTGAACTACCACTGCACTACCACTTGTGCCCACCGGCTTGCAGAGGCCGGGGTATGTCCGTATCCAAAGATCAAGGTGTCATTCGTGACCAAAGCCCTTAATGCTGTCACGCTTTCATCGCTGTGGAGGGCGGGGGATGGGGTTGATGATTGGTGGCTGGAGCAATGCCCCAAGTTGAAGCCACTCGTTTCCCAGTGTGTGTGTGTGGGCACTAAGAGCCTTACCAAGGCTCACCCGCCTTTACCTACCGACAGATGACCCACAGTCCCACTGCACTGTTGCGGTTGCCATTTTGCCTCCTTGAGACTCGCAATGTTGTAGATATTGAATCAACCATCATCATCACACTGTTAGGAGAAGTAAGTGAGCTTGAGCTGGACACTCCGCTAGAAGGGACGGTGATGGCCAATGGTCATGAAGGCATTAAGGTTGCATTCATTAGACACAAAGTGCTCGCAGAAAATGAACTGCAATACCTCGCTGAACTCGTCAAGGAGCATAAGTGATCACGCCAACTCCGCTCGTCCTCGCAGCGGTGACTTTTGGCTAACCATCGAACAAAGACGGCCACCGCATCGCGCGCTTTTAGAAGCGCTTCTGCGGCCATCTGGAATGCTCTTCCTTCCGATATTAGGAAGCCACTGGTGGCTATGTACTTTTCAATCTAGATTAAATACTCATTAATTTGTGATAATTGTTTTTTTACCCTTTAATCTGGCAACAAAAATTACACATTTTTTACGCCTTTTGGCGTCATCTGGTCCAACACCATGTGAGACTAGGCTCTAAGAAAAGCTGTCTCGGGTGTGGACCAATCAATTTCAAGGACAGTGCATACACTATCAGAGTTGTCTTTTTGTTTGCATTCCGACAGCAGGTATTGTGTTCAATGCAAACATGACTACTTGTAAAAAAGGTGTCAGTTTTGTTGCCAGATAAAAGGGTCAAAAACACATTATCATATTTTGCTACTGGCAAAGGAGGTTCCAATGGCATTAATTTGTGTTTCGTTTGTTGTCCTTCGCCCGCACCTCCGATTAGCAAGGGTTGGCTACGCACGGTGCGAAATAAGTTCGTACAAGAATAGCGATTGCCTTGGAATGGAACACATCCGAGAGGACGTCCAGTGCCGGTGCGAGGTGGATCATTGCATCGTGGGATCGTGGGAGATGGCAGTGGCTAGGGGAAGCCTTCATCCATCCCACAGTGGATTTACCATGGCTGATACTACTGCTCCTGCTGCGGATAATGATGCTGCTGCTGCTTATGATGATGATTATCATAGTAATGGGAATTGTTAATTTAACTTCAATGCTTTTATTGGTGGTGTGTGTTATGGATGATATTCCCATCACTTGCGATGCTCCGCATGGACAGTGAGCTTGTGAAGAAAGGAAATGCTGTGTACTTTGCGTGCAAATCTACAAATTTTTTCCATTGGAAAAAAGCCGCAAATAGCGATATCTAAATTTGGGCTCACACCCCACGGTGCCTTGCAAGGAAGCGATTGGCTAATTGGCATATCCTTTCAGCCTTAGCAATCTGTCAAGCCTAGGCTGCAATCACATCTCGAACAAAGTAGACTAGATTATAATATTCAAGAGTACAACATACATTTTGTTCCATTGGCCAACGAGAGGGTTTTTGATTTATGTGCAACCGACACTTCTCTTGGGGTCATGGGTGAAGTGTGCTGCCCCAAGGGCTGGCTACGGCTGCTGAGCGATCAATGGAACTTCCACAAGGAACCACAAACAGGAACGTGAGTTGATCTTTTTAGTAATTTTTTGTTTCAAAATGCGTTTTTTATTTCGTAATCTTCCCCAAATGTTATCCTGCTCGTGCTATCCGCGTCGCGTCATGCGCCGCAGAAACCATTCGGAAATTTTGCCGAGCAGCGCAACCCTTCGTGTTAGAGAACGGTCCGTGGAAAGCGGATATCACAGAGCTACTTCTGAGACCCCTTCAAAGTGACCGCTAGGCAGCACTTTCGCACCCGCTCTACCAGGGGAGATTCATGTCCGTTGCATGACATTTGCGCTGATATTTACTTGGAGCTGGAATTTAGCTCCAAGCAAAACCAATTTAAATGCGCAGTCATTGGTGACTGGTAGAGACCATTACGTGGGAATAGAATGTAGAGAAGATACATTATATAGAATGTGAAATAAAGTGAGTGG
The DNA here is from genome assembly GCA_014621495.2 of Entosphenus tridentatus. Classification (NCBI taxonomy): domain Eukaryota; kingdom Metazoa; phylum Chordata; class Hyperoartia; order Petromyzontiformes; family Petromyzontidae; genus Entosphenus; species Entosphenus tridentatus. The sequence goes on from CM025628.2 coordinate 1,505,448, forward strand.
GCTGGGCAGGACACGTCGCTTAGAGGGATGGAGGCTGGTAGCTGAGGTTAATGACAGGGCAGTAGCCAAAGGAGAGATAGAGTGATGACATCAGCCCGTATACAGGATTTCAATAGATATTAGCTTTGCAAGACCATTGGCGATGGTGAAGACTTGGGGAGGCCTTGATCCAGCAGTCGATTGATCATGACTGATGATGATGAAGATAATGACATCATTATCATCATCACGACGACGACCTAATATTTTAATTTGGTTAATTTGCTCTGAAGAAGGGATGTTTGGCCAAAACGTCGCCGATGATGTTTCCTTTGGAGGCCACAGTGCCACATGAGTCAGGGTTTCCTCCCACGCGTATAAACACTCATTCATTGGCTGAAGACATATTAATTCATAGAGGACTGCAGAGCTTGGCCAATTGTTGGCGCCAGCTCACCGCCCGGTCGCCGCATTCCAGCTTCCTCGCATAGTTCCTCAGCGATGGCGAGAGATACAATTTGTGTGAACGACGCTACATGAAACTAAACGACGTTATTCAGGAATGCGAAGGTTTCTTTTATTGTATTTCGTACTCACACATCACTGGCATCGCAGCAGCGGGGGCAGCTGCGGCAGCGGTATCGCCAAATAAAACGCGGGACCTTCGCAAACGGGTGTTGGCAGGTGTGTGCGCGCGCACGCCCACGCCACGGTGGATTGCTCACCAGCACGCGGCCGGTTTGCGTCTGCGCGGAGATCATGACACCGGCCCAGTCCTTCACCGAGGTCATCCAGCCGACCTCCGAGTCCTCGGCCTCTTCTCGTGGTCGGTACGTGCCCTCGGAGGGAGGCGCTCCGTCGGCTTTTATCTTCTGCAATTCCTGTCGCAGCGAGAAGGAGCAGAGGGAGGGGGGGGCGCGCTTTGTATCAACATGGCCTCCATCGATCGTTTAACATTGGACAAATTACACACTCTGGGCTGGAAATGCGATGTAACGGTCGTTAACGAAGTGGAGCGCCTGCCGACCTGACCACCTGAGTTCGATTCCCAGCCACGGCTGACAACGGTCACGAGTGACACCCCCTTTAGCGACGCGCACTGCCCGGTGTGGTGAAGTATGGTCAAACAGCCCCCGGTGGCAGACACGGCATGGGCAGCCCTTCATCAAGCGGCGTGCTGATCAAGGGCTGCACGCTTCTAAAAATAACTTACAACACTATGTCAACCCCCTGCAGGGTGATGACCTCCCTCACGCTTTGTCAATCGTAGGAGGTTGTTTGACCATACTTCACCATGCTGTGCGAGTTGGTGAAGTAAGTGGCGGTGGTTGGGGAGGGGGGGCGGGGAGCACCTGGACCAGTACCTTGAGAACTTCGTTCGTGAGAACTTGGTTCTCAAGGTTCGTAGTGCAGTGCGCTGTCGCCGTGCCACCACTGAGACACAAAGCAGCCTTCCAGCTGGAGTGCAACGCACGTTATGACATCTGTCATTTCCGCACCTCCGATGAGCGCGATTGGCTATGTACTGCGAGAAATAAGTTCAACATTCGTGCACGTACATACAATTCATATTCCACCGTTGCATCCCAACCGCGTGGAGCGAAAACATAATGGGACTTCGTATTGACAGTATAAACACATAATGGCCGTCCGTGTAAGTACATGTCACGGCAATCGTATTGACCATTCAGAGAGATGGGCCTGGGCCAGACGCATCGTTACTGTGACAGATGGTGGCATGTGGACGAGACCGATGACGGAACGTCAGTCAACTGCAGCGGACTCGCCGAAGAGGAGCCCAAACGCACGCCCGCCACGGAGACGGAGCGATGGAATAAAGAGTTCTCTTGCCCGGGAGCGACGGATTGTGGCTAATGCAGGACGAGGGATCGTGACGGACTGGAGAGGGCTTCACTCGTTACGCGTTCGGTCCGTGGGCACAGTGTTCATCCAACAGTGGATAAATCATGTCGACAGCAGTCGTACGTAAAACCATTGGCTTCCCATTCATCACAATATCATCTATTTTCACACAACTCACAGTGATAACTGCATTTCAAACGGTAATATCTCAACATATACCACTCCATATTTCCATTCTAAATATTTAATTAAGCCATTTCATCATGTAACTTGCATTGTATTATCATAAAAGAATAAAAATTACCGGTGTAATATTACGCGTGTCACAGTCCCTATCGCAATGCTCCAGTGTTAACTTCATTAAAAGGCAGAACTGAGACGCCGCATTCACACGAACGAGCCCTGGCGCTATATAGTTCAGTGTGCACTGCAATCCGCATCTTTTCATTAAATCAATTTTCACTAACTAATTAATTGCACAAGGAACGTGTATGGAAGTTGCATTGAATGGGTAAAAAATACATTTCCTGTAAATAACCTATGCTGAGTAACCTTTTACATTTTTACCTTTTCTCAATTCCCCAGTGGATGTAGGCCTCCACATGCTCTGTCACTCACAGAGTATTTTTTGACCATACTTCACCATGCTGGTCAGTGCGGGTTGGCGAGGGAAGGACGTGGTGGGTTACCCAGGATCAGATCTGATAAATCTTTCCACTGATGTTAGCCGTGGCTGGGAATTCATCTCAGGTTTCCAGGTTCGTGGCACAACGTGCTAGCTACCGTCCCACCACTCAACCAAAATTAATGAGTGGTTGATTAAACCAAAGTTATGGGTAGAGTGGTGGCGCTGCAGTTCGCCTACTGCGCTATGAAGCCAATAACCAGGCATGGCTAACATCAGTGGCGAGCGCTATCTGAACTGCTCTTCCTGTCTGTCCACTTCACCGACCTGCACTCATCAGCTTGGTGAAGTATGGTCAAACAACACCCATGACTGACGGGGCGTGAGTAAGCATTCGTCCAGCATTGGATTTACAAAGCTAAGATGGAGTGGCAGGTTCAGGAATGACAGGTGAAGGAATCAATATAATGAATGATAAGAACAGCGATCATGGATGATGATAAAGAAGCCGAAGGGGAACTGGGCAGGATAACTCCAGAGCGGAGACGGCGCGACGAGCTGCAGCAGCGAGACGTCGTCACAGGAGTGGCAGGCCGCGACTGGACAGAAGCAGCTCAGGAAAGCAATGGAAGAGCGTGGGCGAGAGACCTCTGCCCGGCAGAGGAGGAAGTGGCAACACCATTCCGCACCTACGATTAGCACGGTTGGCTTCGTACGGTGCGACAAAAAGTTCAACATACATGCAAACTGCCAGTGACAATTTGTACTGAACAATTCATTCCGATTATCACGGTTGGCTACGTACAAGTAGCACTAATCGCATTTCTGCATTTGCCATAAATATGCTAAATTCCTATTGATATGCAAATTATTTTGTCAAGGCGCTCTTCGCCCCTTCATCCCAGCATAAATAGTCGCTCCAAGCCTGGGGCGTTCCATTCGGACTCTGTCTCCTTGACAGACCTGTTCTTCACCTGAAGACGGCTGCTTGCGTTGTGGCCGAAACGTCGTGAGAATTATTTTATTATGTTTTATTTTTATTATTTTATTATTTTCCTTCTACGTGACTTTACCGAAAGAACCAAGGAGGTGCTAAAGAAGTTCAACAAAAATACAACAATGAGAGCAAACAGCTTCGCCGCACTAATCGGGTACTGGAGGGGAAATATTGAAGCATCATCGCAATGTGTTTCAAATTTTTGCGCAATCAGCCCACACGTTGGACTTTTAAGTAGCTCTGACCACAAAGTCAATGTCGGCGGTCCAAGCACGATCAAAGTTAGTGTCAACCGATGTAAGGACCGCCAAATGTTTGACCTTCTTGCTGTAAAATGATGATGCTGGTTGTAATTATCTGCGAAACGTCGTACTCGAATTGTAAATGCTGCGGGTTCACTCTCCAGCACACCGATGTGCTGAACTCATAAATAATTTAAAAAATTTTGGTTGACGTGACACACCTTACTAATTGGCTATGTCGGGTGGTGGCAGATTTAACAATATTTATATTTACGCGATCTAACCCAACAAATCCCTGATGTATGACGTTTACCTATCGCTGACAAGTGCAAGTGTAAGGATAACAAAATGTGATTAGAGGCTGCTTAAATGCCTCAGCGATCTAAAGTGCCTGAACATCTTCATCTCCATTATTCCAATGCCCAGCTGTCGTTGTTGTCATTATGTTTGCTGGGCCTCGGTGACCCACTTGCTTGGCAGCTGTCCCAGGTGAAGGCAGCACCAGCCTGCACGTGGCCATGCGTCTGCCAGTAGGGCAGAGGCAATGTCGATCTTGCTGTTTTGCAACTAAGCCATTTGCGAACAAATTTTGCTTCATTTGGACCGTGACGTCCCGGGGTCCAAATCCATCCGGGCAGGCATCGTAGCCGCACTCATCGAGTACTAGAGGGGCATATCTTCAGACCGAGGCTGGTGCGGGCGTGTGCCAACTTGGGGTTGGCCGCCAAAGTTTTTTGTTTGTTTGAAATTCCAGCTCAACCCTCGGTAAAGGAAATAAAGACCTCGCAAGGATATCCGTCAATAACACTTCCATGCAGATGGTCCATTGCCCGAAACGTTGCATCTTTTAAGAGCAAAGTGTTATTCGCGAATGTGTTGAGTTTGTTGTGATTCGTGCTTGTGCACTCCTGCCAACGCGGCAGGAGCAGCAAGCAGCATCATCATCATCACCACCACCAAATAATTGTCTCGTTCCAGGAAAAGGTTCCCTGGCTCTACTTTCACGTATCAATTGCTAACGCGAAAACCCGTTACCGCTGCCGCTTCACTGTAGGTCACGCAAATGAAGAGGCGCGGGGGGGGCACCGTACCCTTTCATGTTCGCCGTTGAGACATTTAGCCCCTTACATTATTCACATCCCTCTCCGGGTCCGCACCGCTGCTGCTGTAATTGAATAAAAAATGCATACAGTGTCTCCATGACAGCAATTAAAAATTCATGTAATTATATCTACGCACCGAAAGATGCTTGTCAACGGAGCCATTAAGGACCACTCGTCACGTAAACAACGAACACACAAAACAAAGAGAGCGTCGAGTTCCCGTTCCTTATTTTAGAACTACTTTCACTCGCGCGTTGCAGCAAGTTTGGCTTTTGGAATAAAAGATCAAAAGAAAACAAAAACGGGCGCAGCAAAGAAACGCTGAGAAGTGGCACGTTCAGAGTTGCACGTTGAGAGAGAGAGGAAGGAGGAGCGCATGCTTCAGGGAACAAACACAAATCAGAGACGTGTTTTATATTATTTTATTATTATTATTTTTTATTTTAATTTCATTTTTTACCTACGTGACTTTACCGAAAAAACTAAGAGTATGAATCCTTGCAGTCACGAAAGCTTCAAATCCAGAATTAACTTTTGACGGTTAAGTCGGTAGGCTTCGGCAGGACACGTTGCTCGCAGGGGTGATGGCGAAGTTACGACGACGACCCTCGTGATGGAATGGCAGTCAAAGGAGAGGGAAATGCATCCGAGAAGTTGCCCACAGCTGGAGATGGAGCCACGTGAGATCAGTTCACGTGCAGACGTGCACGGGGGACCGTGAGAGATGGCATCGGCATGGGAAGGAGGCATCGGCATGGGAAGGAGGCCTTCGCACGAGCGGGTAACAGAAAACGACTGCAGATAGGGATGATGAATGTACACTCTTAGTTTTTTCGGTAAAGTCACGTAGGTAAAAAATGAAATTAAAATTAATAAAAAAAATATAATAAAAGGGATTTTTTAATTAAAATTAATAAAAATTAAATAATAAAAGTGCTTTTTATTACTTTACTTTTATTAATTTTAATTTCATTTTTTACCTACGTGACTTTACCGAAAAACTAAGAGTATGAATCCTTGCAGTCACGAAAGCTTCAAATCTAGAATTAGATGATGAATGTATTTGTATACCCATTGAAGCCGCCTCCACTGAATCTCTCGACGGCTATTTCTGGAAAGTTCTGCTTGGGGTCACATGAGCGAGAACCCTCTGAAACTGAAGAGGCAATTCAACATGCTTGCCAAATCTATATCTTATTATCATTTTAAGAGGACACGGGAGCACCAAGAGAAAACCAAAGTGGACAAGGGAGTAAGAGCGATGCTCAGAAATGTGTTGAAGAGATGATCGAACCTACTTACTGAGCTGCCTTACAAGGGGCTCCACGGCGTTTACCCAGGAGATGATGGGAGTCTCGTACCAAACGGTCTCAGCGTAATCACACAAAAAACGTTCACTTGAAACTAATATATTTTTTGGGCATCGTCTCAATTAAATGTGTTTTTCGAAAATCGTATGCGTAATTTGTATATTTGAACAGTTTGAATGTACGTACCGCACTATGCATATCATCTTCGCTGTAACGGTGGCATAGTGGGTGGCGCAATTTCGTGATACGGACCTTGTGACCAGAGTTTGATTACATGCCTTGGCGAACATCAGTGGCAAGTGATATCTCAACCGGTCTTTCACAAAAAATAAACTTTTATTTTTATTTTACAAGGTAATACCCACTGAGTTATATAGCTTGTTTTAAGAAGCGACCTTGTCACAAATGTTGAGTCTCGATGCGGAGGCAATACCCGTAGGACCCCAGATTAAAATCCACGCGACCACGGAGAGAACGTGCAGACTCAAAATATATCGCCATCAGTCAGGCTCGAACCCTCGACCTCGTGTAAACCAGGCGAGGTAGTTAACATCTCGCCACCGTAGCACCCCAACCTGCATTGACAGCGTGGGTGAAGTATGGTCAAATAACCCCCCCATGACAAACGTGACGTGAGGTAGTGCTCATCCAGCAGTGGACGCACAGGGCTGTCGAATCATCATTTACTGCAGATGCCCCTGTGCAGCCCCTCCTGTCAATCCACTGCTAGATACGGGCCTCTGCAACGTGTCAGGAGTTATTGAACTATACTTCCCCACGATGGCCAGCCGAGGGTTGGTGAAGGCAGAGAAAGCGCAGACGCTGGGGGGAATAATTTCTGCACGACAATATGATTACTAATGAACTCGCATGACCCGCCCTCCAGCTGCTGCAGTCACCAAATTATTCTCGTGATTTATTGCACCTCATCTTAATCCATCTTCATTCCGCCATTGAAGGTTCCATATAGCTCCAATCTGAAGCCCCCCCCCTGGCAGAGTCTTATATAAAACACAGAATCAGTTTGCCCCCCCCCCTCCCCACCGCTGCGTCGTGATAGCATCTCTTCCCGCTCCTCTCTGATGGTCTGCACGTTCATTATCTCCGCTTCTATCCACCGCCATTACCCCAAAGATCTCAGTTGTGTCACCTCCGCCAGTCCAGTGAACGGCGAGTGCTCGCGCTGCCAAGGGTTTAGCGGCTCCTGTGCTCGCAAACCCGAACTCTGTCCATCCCAGCAGCGTGAATGGGTAACACCTCCGATTTGCATGGTTGGCTACGTACGGTGCGAAAGAAGTTCAACCAACATACATACAGGTCGCGCGTGGTGGGGTAACGTGTCGGTTGACTCCCACGCCTTCCACGACGCCTGGCCACCGTGGACGAGTAGGCCAAATGCCCTCTAGAGGGGGTGCTCTGTCATAGCGGAGACCCTTCCACCAGCAGAGGTGTGAGCATGCACTTGCAGGGCTGCGCCTTTGCCTACCTGGAGGCACACGTCTCGCTCAGGTGTGGTGGTGGTGGTGGGGAGCGGTAGGGGGAGGTCGCTGCGACCCAAGTTAGATTCCGGCTCACGGCCAACACCGGTGACGATTATCTCTACCGGTACTGGGCTCTCCCACATGTTGACTCAGATGAGTAGCTGGTGCGGTGTGTAAACATCACCCCAGGGGAGACAAAGGCGACCGGGCGTCGTGTTGTTGGCCACCCAACCCCTCCCTGCACCCTGTGTATGTGTGCTCAGTAACGGCGCTTGTCACGCAAGTGTGTTCGAGGCTATAAGGATGATAATTGTATTTGGTTGTCCACCAAAGGTAAACTAAACTAGATATGAAAGTCCTGCCTGCTGCACCCTCAATCCTCCTGTTCGTGTATCCGTGCGTGCTACTACAGCTACCGAACGGGCCACCCACTCACGGTTCGATTGCCATTTGTAAACCTCGAATCGATTAGGCCATCGTCACCAACCCCGCAATGACCAGCGTGGTGAAGTATGGTCAAACAACTCCCGTGTACCAACACGACATGCCTTCGTCCAGCGGTGGATTGAAAAGGGTCGTACATTATTCTTGCAAATCAAATACACGTAGAGTTTACTACCCCAGCTGTATAGATCTATACCAAAGGCGTTGAACCAATATATATCGACACGTTATCTTTCATCAACGTGTCGGAGCTCGTCAAATCTCGGAAGCTGAGCAGGTTTGAGCCTGGATATTTAATGCTTGAATGATCCACCACCATGACCGTACTGGGTATGATCTTCATCACATCCACTGATGAGCTCATGCGTTTTTTTCCGAAACATGATCCCGGAACAATGATTGTAAAAATATAACTACACCACAACAAAACCCCTATATCTTGGGAGCAATGAAAACGCGCATTTACAGCCCCTTTCGTTGTCAGCCCATTGCTGGATAGGGGGGCCTTCCCACGCAGCCGTGGTCGTCATTTGACCATACTTCACCACGCTGGTCAGTGTCGGTTTGGAGAAAGATGTGGGCGGTTGGGGGGGGTGGTGGTGGAGGTGGAGGGGTCACAATACTTTCTATGAAATCAAAGCTGAACTGACAAGCAAGGCAAGGTTCGGTATTTGTGGAACATCAATCGTCCAATCGCGATACTCTATGAGTCTATGTGCATAGAGATGTACGTGCGGTTAGAAATTAAAGGGCTTGACGCGCCCTTGCACACCACAGCGTCGAAGGTGCAATGAATATTGCATGTCTACACGTGTCCGTGGGAGCGCAGGGGGAGGTGGGTGTCACGCACGCTCGATCACCTTGTTCGCTTTCTTGCAGTGGCAGCAGACCGTCCAGAGGTACTTGAGTGACCTCCACGACAGAATGATGAAGAGGCCGCCGAAGAAGGTGACGAGCGAGGAGGCCAGGAAAGCCCACCACATGCGCTGCTCGTTGTTGCACTGGATCTCGGAGAAGATGAGCCCCATGGTGCCCGCTGTGCTGTGCACGATCCAGAGGGTTTGGACACCGCAAACTCGCCGCGGGGAAATTCTTGTAGAGGCCCTCCGAGCTAATGTCCACCACGGTCTGCGTGTCCACCGCCGAGAAGACGTCACAGGTTCAGCTTTGTGTCCACCAAGGGCCGGTGTCCACCACGGTCTGCGTGTCCACCGCCGAGAAGACGTCACAGGTTCAGCTTTGTGTCCACCAAGGGCCGGTGTCCACCACGGTCTGCGTGTCCACCGCCGAGAAGACGTCACAGGTTCAGCTTTGTGTCCACCAAGGCCCGGTGTCCACCACGGTCTGCGTCCGCTAAGGCCTCGTGACAACCACGGTTCGTGTCCACCAATGGTCGTATCCACCACGACCTCGTATCCACCACCACCGCCGCTCGCGACCACCACCACCACCACCACCAGGATCTTGGGTCCACTGCGGCTGGACCACCACGGTTCGCGTCCACGGATTTATTCGAGGGCCGGGGATCGAGTCCACCGATGACTCGACGATAGTCGTGTCCACCACGGTCTCGCGTCCACCACCACCACCACCACAGTCTCGCGTCCACCTCGGGCTCAGAGGCCGGTGCGAGCGTCACCCGCAGCTCCGTTCATTCGGAGCGCCGCAGCCATGGCGACCGCTGCCCGCGCCTCTTCATCGTCATGACGCAGCCTCATCCCGATTCTCCGACTACCTCTCCTCCTCCTCCTGCTGCTGCTGCTGCTCCTGCTGCTGCTGCTGCCGCCGCGCCGCTAAACCGCTCCTCGTCCTCCTGCTTCACCGCGGGCGGCTCCCTGGGATGGCTGCGCTGCGGCCGGCCGCGATGGGAGCGGTTCGGCGTTGTGACACGAGGAGGAGAGCTATCGATGATGAGGAGGAGGAGAGAGAGGCAGCGGGGAGGGGAGGGGAGGGGAAGGGCGCATCCCACCCTCCCGTGGGTGGTGTTCGAGAGCAGCGAGCGTTCAGCTTGCGCGCGGACAGAGAGAAGCAGCAGCAGCAGGAGCAGCCGCACGCACGATGGCGCCTCTAGTGGTTGTCGCCGGCTGCGCGATTAGTGAGCCCAGGGGGTGGACAGCTGTAATGATTCGTCGGTTAAGTGGATTAAGCGACTTTAAACATATTTGACTGTTTTGTTGTGTGGCAGTTGCCATTTGTCCCCGCCTCCCGAAGGCCGGAAACCCCCATGATGAACCACCGCCCATCCATATGCGCCTGATGATGTTGAGCGCGTTTCCAAGTCCCGCCCATTACCTCCCGTCCAGCGGCACACTTCATCCGATTAGTCGAGCAATCCAATCGAACCGATAATCTGGTAGCCAGCACTAGGGGGGGGGGGGGCCCATCGTCGGGGTTAGCAATGGCTGGCTGGAGCGGTGGCGCAGCGATTAGCGCAACGCGCTGTGAACAAGGGAAATCGCAGGTCGATTTCCCAGCCACAGCCAATATCAGTGGAGAGTGGCACAAGAATTAGTCTTGACCCCACCCCTCCCTGAAGTATGGTCAAACAACCCCCATGAGCAGACACTGCGTGAATGGGTCTTCATCCAGCGGTAGATTTACAGACGGGCTCGTAAATGAACGCACTGTCATTAATTTAAGCACCATCTGCGCACAATGAGGTCGCGCACACCCGCAGTTACTGGTACGGCCTAATATCATCCGGACGCAGCACCGTCTGTGGACGATGCCATTGTGGTTACAAGGGGTAATGCATATTGTGTTTTAAGCTTCGTGGTAGGGGTGAGAAACATCCGTTTAGAAATGCATAGGATGGAAATAAATTAAAGGAAAACCTGAATTTGCATGGGGCACCGCTGGGGTAAGCTTAGTGATAGTCTCGCGATTCGGTTTGGCTCCGTTGTGGGCGGTGCAGCAATTTAATGTATTGAGCTGCATTGTGCGCCCGTGGCTACGCTCCCCGCCATCACCAAGCCGGAGCCACCAGCCTGGGGAAGTATGCTCAAACAACCCCCCCACGGCCGCTCACCCAGCGGTGTGCCATGAAGAAGGCCCATTGCTCAAAACGTCGCAGCTATAGATGCCACTTGAAGGTACTGTCATTGACAAATGTGTTTGATGGGTTTTATTTTCCATCCAGCAGTGGATTCCCAAAACGGCTGTACACATATGGGCGTGGTCAAGGACCTTGCGAGGTTAGGGTTAGAGTTCGACTCAGTGCTTGATTTCAGCCGGAACAGTCCAGACTTGATGCAGTAATTTTAGCTGTGACGGTCCCACCTGATGACGGAGACTGGTGTTGCCTCCGAAACGTCGTGATTTATTATTTTATTTTATTTCCATTATTACTTTAATTAATTTTATTTTTTAACTACGTGACTTTACCGAAAAAACCTAACAGTAACAGTCCAAAACTCTATATTTTTTTTGGCACTCCGCACCCATCTCGCCTTATCTTGTCCTCGTGATAATGATTAACCCTCATAGGGTGATATGAATACTGTACAGCATAGGGTACAATCATATGGGATTATTATGGATCGGTGTACTTTCTACTCTTGTGGTTGTGCCTTACGCCAATTATCCCTCCGACTCTAAGCAAGTCGTTCTGGAAATTATGGAGTGAACAATGAAGCGCCGAGAGGGAGTGTACATGTGGGTGCTGTCGTGGGGACTGCATGATGTGCTCTTAATTCCATTGTGAGAAGGTACGTGACCATACTTCACCACGCTGGGCAGTGAGGGCTGACGAAGAAACCCACCTGATATGGGGAACACGACTCTAGTCGCATTCAGTTGGCTCCAGCCACTCTGCAATTAAACAGGTGCGTTCAATTCATGCACGTCTCTAAAGCCCAACCAGCTCCAAATAGCATGAATGTGCAGAGGGATATGGTGCTACTTCAGAGACGTATGCAGGCACAAGCCACAAGTTTCACTGTGAATGAAAGTGAGATTGCGCAGGACGCGTTGCTAGAAGGGATGAGGGCCGGTGAGCGAGACGAGCAAAGGAGCGAAACTAATGGGAGGGAAAGGACGCCCAGGGTGGAGATGGAGCAATGGAATCGGCTCGTTTGCAGGTGCTAGGTAGATTGTTACATCACAGTAGCGGCTTGGAGAGGCCTTGGTCTAGCAGTGGACTGATGGTGAGTGATGACTGATCCGGATTATAAGGTCTTTGAGCCGCTGTGGGCGATGAGGCACATCTTGAAGCGTGGGTGGTCTCCAAATCACTCGTGTCTACATGGGATTGCTCATTTAAAGCTGAGTCGACATGGGGAATCTGTGATATTCTGCTATTGGAAAGTCAATGTCATTGGTATCGGCAAATCTGTGACACTTTTATTTATTAAATAATTATTTTTATACAGAAATGTTGATACTAGAAACGCCATTGGCCAAATCTTCTCCTGGCACTGGTGAACTCCGCACCGTCGACAGAGCTGTCTGCTCCTTCACGCAGAAAGTCGCCACAGCCAAAGCTCAAACAGTCGCTCGATGAAGATGATGAAGACGAAGTCGTCACACATGGCACACGACAGCGGGCCGAGTATTGGTCATGGAGCAGGGTCCTTCATGCACGACTCGTATTACTCGCAATCTGCAGTGTCCTCGTCCATGAAATTGACGAGACTTGCGTCTAGTTTTGGCAAAAATTGTATCACGTAGGAAGCCGAACACTAAATCTAGTGACTAAATTTCTGAGTTTGCAACACTGTTTACATCGGAACTCCACTCAATAGCACACACACGCTCACTCACCAGCACAGACCACTCCACACACCTCGCTCATTCACCAGCACACACCACACAATCACCAGCAAACCCCACTCACCAGCACACACCACTCAATCACAAGCACACCCAACTCACCAGCACACACCACTCCACACACGAACGCACCTCCACCGATCACACATTAAAGTCGCTCCACGCACGATGGCGAGCCTGAGATGGGATCGTCTTGGCGTGAGATCAATTCGGCAGATGAGATTCCATGACGGGTTTTTGATGACGCTGTAATGAGTTTTTCAAGTCATCAAGTCATTGACAGATTCTGCTGGCATCAGCCCCACTCACACACGCGAGGCTGACGTCAGCCTCACGAACATTATTGGTTCATTCCGTGCGGCTCCTTAATCGTCGAATACATCTCATGCACCTGTTGTCTGCATCTAAATTATGTATGCGCTTGCTTTGCTATTGAGTGCAATGTCATTTCATAACGCGGACACGAAGCCTCGTCATCTCTGTCGTTCCACCCTTTCGTCACCTCCCGCATGGGTTTTTTTTATTCTAAACCCTCTTTGTCAATCCACTGCTGGATGAACACCTCCTGGTCTGTGCGAGTTGAAGGTAGCACGCATTGAAGAGGGTTGCTAGTTGATCGGTTCTCGGTTCAGATGTCGCTCTCCACTGACGTTATCCACGGCCTGAAATTGAAACTCATTCGCCGATTGATGGCCCCTGAATCACCAGGGCTGAGTGGCCGGTTGCAGCGGACGGGAGCAACGGGGCCGATGCATGTGCAATGTGAGTGTGTGCACTGCGGCAACAATAACCCAAGTTCGATTCCTGCTCACGGCCAACACTGGTGACGAGTGTCTAAACCCGGTACTCGGCCCTCCCCTAGGTTGACTCAGACTCAAATGAGTACCCGGTGCGGTGTGTTAACATCACCCCTGGGGAGACAAAGGCGGCCGGGCGGCGTGGTGCTGGCCACCCCCACCCCGTGTGCCGTGCCGGCCTTCATAGGTGCTCGCTAACAGCACTTGCCCCAACAGTCTGTTCAGGCTGCACGGGGGATCGTTGCTTTTATCTTTTGGACCCATCTGTGTGGTGTGTAAACATCAGCACCGGGGAGTCGGGTTGCCACATGTCCAGGTTTGACCCAGACAGTTGGCATCTATGTTATATTGACTTTTCCGCGATTGAGCATTATCGTAGTACACTGCACAATTTAGTAAACTGCACAATTTTGCTCGGCCGAGGCTGACTGAGAAATATGTCCGCGTCTGATGGGGGAAAAAAGGTGGCAACCCTGAAAGGGAGACAAAGGCGGTCGGGGGTGGTGCCGGCCACACTTGAACCCGCCCAGCGTGAACAGGTGCTCGCTCGCAGCAGGTGCCCCCCCCCCACAGCCTCCTATGTAGGCTACACGTAGGATCGCAATCTGTTGCCTTTGTGTGTGTGAGATTTGAGCAGACACCATATCTGTTGCCAGGGCAACGCAATTGGGTCCCTCGGGTTACCGACTCAGCGGGATGCACGCGGGCTCGCAAGAGCCCTCTGGTGGAACTCACGGAACACTGCTGTCACGAGAATGCCACGTGCGTCACAAAGAAGTGCGTGGCATTGTGAACAGCAGCAGGGGCGTGAAACCCAATCGGACAGCGGACCGCTTTGGATTCAAATCCACCTCCCGTGGGCCACAGAGTTGGGCCTATGCAAATGAAAAGCATTCATGTGCCGAACATCGGCTTTGTAAAAACGGTAGCTCGATCCAAGCCGCGTAATGTCAAACCATATTAAACACATTCCTGCGGAGGGAGCTGGTAGGAACGTTGGGTTGCTCGGTCAATGGCCAGGGTCAACGGCCGGCGTGGTGTATTCCGCAAATATGCCCGACTGTGAGGGCGGGCACAAGCCGGCGTGAGTAGGTTCTTCGACTGATGTCACAATTCGTTCGTTTCTCAGTCCGCTTGTCCTGGCGAAGGTCACGGCGGCAGGGAGTTGAGTCCAAACCTCCCTTGCCCTGGCGACAGACTCCAGCACGACTACACTATACACTACTACACTATACACTACTACACTATACACTACTACACTATACACTACTTACACTATATACT
>CM025628.2:1522345-1562328 GCA_014621495.2 Entosphenus tridentatus
GAATTGTTGCTGCATTGGCATTGTTGCTGCATTGGAATTGTTGCTGCATTGGCATTGTTGCTGCATTGGCTTTGCTGCTGCATTGGAATTGTTGCTGCATTGGCATTGCTGCTGCATTGGCATTGTTGCTGCATTGGAATTGTTGCTGCGTTGGAATTGTTGCTGCGTTGGCATTGTTGCTGCGTTGGCATTGTTGCTGCATTGGAAATGTTGCTGCATTGGCATTGCTGCTGCATTGGCATTGTTGCTGCATTGGCATTGTTGCTGCATTGGCATTGTTGCTGCATTGGAATTGTTGCTGCGTTGGCATTGTTGCTGCATTGGAATTGTTGCTGCATTGGAATTGTTGCTGCATTGGCATTGTTGCTGCATTGGCATTGCTGCTGCATTGCCATTGCTGCTGCATTGGCATTGTTGCTGCATTGGAATTGTTGCTGCATTGGCATTGCTGCTGCATTGCCATTGCTGCTGCATTGGCATTGCTGCTGCATTGCCATTGCTGCTGCATTGCCATTGCTGCTGCATTGGCATTGCCGAACCGCCCATGCTGCTGGTGCTGTTGATGCACTTGGGCTACGCCCATCTCCAAACCTTTATAAACAGTTTGCCTTTAGAGGCTAACCCCTTTTCCTGACGACGACCGCTTGTGTTGCGATCGAATCGTCGTGATATTTTTATTCACTTTATATTTTTTCTTTCTATCTACGTAACTTTATAGAAAGAACCAAAGAATATTAATCCATTCGACTGTAGAGAAATTGTGACATCACGCTTTAAACGCACATTATTGTGCACTTGTCATTTCGGGGTGACCAGCGTACGGAGTGCGAATTGATAGCGCCCTCTCCTGGCCGCAGTATAGACGGACATCTGCGACTTCAGCATTCTTTGAACTATTTTTTATTTTTTTTTCCACGTATGGCCCCACTGAACGACGTAGAAGCGACCTGGCCACAAATATTCGCTCAACGAAGTGGCTGCGTCTCACCAGCTGCTGTTGCCGATACTATGCTATCATATTTATGTGCAGACACGAATATGGGAAGGAGGCATTATTTATTATTACAATCACCAACAACGACGCTTAATGATTGTTATAGATGAAATTTATTTAAAATTCTGAAACGTGTATCGGCACTTTACACAGCACACTGATTGATTTGTTTACTGGGCAGAAGATTTAAAATTGATACCCTTTCTTCTGGATTGTAACTCACCACCAAACCTTGCTTTAAATGACATCGGGAAAAATTGCGTCTTTAAAGCCGGAGTTTACGATACAGTAATATATTTCAAATTGTGTAATTCATTTATCTGTCAATAGGTGGCTCTAGTAACCTATCACAACCATTTTTAAAAAAGGCAGTCGCCTTTTTAAAAAGCGGACTTTTTTGTTGTTACACATCTTTCGTGAATTGCTCATTCTTCTACTTTTGGTTCTCAATTTGAAAGCGGAATAAAAATGTATCTTATCATCAAATCACGAGTTTTTATGGGGTGCAGTGGCGGTGGTGGTGTACGCGCACTGCACCATGGGACCCATCGAGCGACCGGCGTTTTATTCCAGGCCATGGCTCAATATTCGTGCCAATCGATATCTAGTTCGGTCCTTTACCAACAACCCATGCTGACGAACGTGACTGCCACAATGGGAGGGCCTTCATCCATTATCTTTTTTAAAGACGGCTGTATTTTTTTTTACTGACTAGAGGTTCAAGGGGATACCGAAAATAAAATTAAATGTCAAGTGTTTTTACCAACTGGTATTTTCAGGCAATATTACAATTCACAGTCAATTCTCTCCCATCCAAATTTCTTCCCACGAACATTCCCAAAGCTCTTACGGCCTTTCTCATTTCAAGAAATGTGCTAAGTCCTATAACAACTCTGACAGTGCTGTGTGTTGCCAACTGCTTGACGTGTTGGGGCTTTGGGCCACCTGTGTTTAAGAAAAAGTATTGGTAGTTGTGTGGTAGTTGATGTCAACATGGACTTAGTAGGGTACAATTAATCATTAGAGGATTTTTCTCTTGCAACCTATGGGACATGTACGTGCTCCGAATGAGCAAGCATTCCCATTGGGATATGGTGTTCTTTGAGGGGTATTGAGAGACAGAAAATTGAGTACATCTATTAACGGTTACATACAATTTTAATGGTTAAGAAGAAGCAAGTGAGTTTGGGCAGGTCACATCGCTAGGAGGGAGCAATTCCAGGGGTGTGCACCTTAACCTCATTTAGCATAAAACGCGTCTTATAATGGCAACAGTTAATTTATTGAAAAAAGCCTCCCAGTTCCAAAGGTGAGACAGCACATGACATTGAATGGAACCCGTGATGCGGGAAGACATACAAAGGCGGACATCAAACACCTATCAATTTCAAACCGTCTATTATATAAAAGTGAGATTTATGTAGTCGACAATTGTCCACTAGTGAACGCACACGCTGAGAAAATAGTATTGCATGTTTTTAAAAGTACCGTACGGACCTGGTATATCAGTATTTAACAATATATTTATGCTACAATATTTACTTACATCATCATTACAGCCTAAAGCATAATAATGGAACAGGAGAAACCCCATTACAATTTCCAAAGTGGAAGGCCTTTTCAGTTATATGATAACATTAAAAAAGAAGCCCATGTTAACCTCAAATTATCAGGACAAGTGCTGTTCTCAATTATTGAGGCTAGCGTGGCACAAGACTGAGTGGTGGTAGTGGCAGTGACACACCTGGCCATCTTTGTCTCTCCGGTGAATTTAAGCCTCAAAACTGCAGGATATGCACGTTTTTGGCTGGCTCAGCCTACCGAAGGGATCTGCAAAGTTGAAAATGTCTTTTGGCAAATCATGTCGTGCATCATGACAAGGCTCAAACCCAGGTTAACTGGGACGGTGGTCGAAGCGTCCAAGCTTCTGCACTCTCCCCGCTTGCATTCACTTTAATGCCCACGTGCGCAAAGCAGTTTGCGTTTCTAAATTATTTAAGTCAAAGTTAGGCCACACTTGTCGACGTTAATGGGTTTCCTCCCCTCTCAAAAGAATAGCAGCATACGTCACATACATTTTGCTAGATACACTATACTATAAAGCTAGATTAATCGTCTTTCCATCGACCTCGTTAACAGCACACTAAACAGGATGCACTTATGCCTAACGATAATTATATGAACGGCAATTAAATACAACATGAGGGCGTTCTCTATAGAAATCGGCACAACTCCGTCACGTCACGTTTCATCCAACCGTCCGTCCGTCCACCAAACCAACCAACCCATTGGGCAGCCAAGCAAAACTAGATTTGGGTTCGTGAATAAAACCAGCAAGCTGAGAAGTTAGGTTTTAGTTTGTTAATGTCTGTACATAGATACATACATATGCAGTCTCCGTAAATGTTAAGAGAAATTTCACCTGTTAAGAGAATTATTTTTTAAATTAATGTCAGCTAGCAAATATGAATTTGTATCAAAAAAAGTTTAATGCAATGTTAAAAATAATTAGTGCTTGGAGTCACCAAGTATCAGGCTGCATGTGGTGTACATGCACAGTTACATGCATTTCCTTCAATTGAGGTTGCCAAATAAAATGTAATATTCTGCAAAGAAACAAAAGGCATGTTTCACGCGATCTGCTTTTTGTTAAGCTCCGGTGGTTTAGTTAACAGCCACTCGAAACCACAGTAACCACGAATGCGTGCGTGTGCTTAAAACTAATTTTATCTTAAGCGCTTGACCTACCAACCATATGTATGTTACGCGTGCCATGTCTATGTCTGCAAGCATGGCAGCTATTGAATAATTTTAGCATTTATTTCAGCGTCTGTACACACGACGGCAATAATATCCACGCGATAACATCAACGTTAGTGCGCTCGAGGTGGATTTTTCACAAGCTACTCAAAAGGCATTTCGTCCCTGAATGACTGACTCCATCATTTGAAATTGATGGAAACCTATGCACATTTTTTTCTTAATTGAATTGTGACAGTGGGAAGTTGCTGCGCTTTCTGATTAGGGTGGCCGGATGCTTGAGCTGATAGTCTCGGAGAGGGGGGGGGACACTGGTTGGAAGGCAGAGTACGACTTTTGGCATTCGCGGGTTTGTGGTGGAGATGGATGATAAAGAACAAGTCAGTAAAACCAAGTCAGATTACACGTTGGGATATAAACGAAGGGGGCAGTTGGTTGCCCATTTTTAAGTCCTAAATCAGTGCTCGCACAAATACGTAGTTGCTGGCATTTGCACACGCAAGCCTTTAACAGACAGTTGAGGCCAGTGCTGTCAGCAACAACATATGAAGGCCAGAACAGCACCACGCCCGGGGCCGCCTTTGCCTCCCCAGTGGCGATGTTTTTACATGTCACACCAGGTACTCATTTGAGACTGAGTCTACCAAGGGGAGGCCCAGGATTGGTTGAGATATTCGCTGTCACTATTGGTCACGAGCTGGAATCGAACTCAGGTCGCGCGGTTCGTAGTGCACTGCGCCACTGTTTCCTATGCGCACGCACGCACACACATTGTCCTGAAATGAACTGGATCGTCCCACTATCCCAGTCAACAACTTCTCCAAAGGCTGCGGTTTATCAACACCACCATCCGCGTCGGACGCTCTCAAATGGGGCTTACAGGTCATTGTGGGGTGATGGGGCCGCTAAGTCCAACAATTATCTCGGAGGCATCACCGCCCGAGCCGGTGGATGAGATCAACTTTAGCAAGAGCGACGGCTACCGAGTGCTCAACGTCGACTATTCCTCACTTGCCCTGCCAATTGCAGTATAAATACATTACGAGGTTCCTTTACAACCCAACGACCTTTAGCTGCTGTTGCATCGCGACTTGTGAAATGCGGGCTGTTTAACCGCACCAGCACCCCATACGCACTGTACGCTCCGTACACAGTGAGGATTGCTCTTTAGCTCCCACTCAAGGGACTCGGGGTTGCAGGCCAGTGGCTATAATGTAGGGATGGTCGGAACTGCAATTCTTAACGGTGTCAAATAGTCAAGACAAATTTCCAATCGTGTTTATTTCAAAATGAATGATTTTCTTCACAACGCCTTATAATCTGCCTACCTCCACAGCAGGAAAAAATAAACCGCATCGTGTTTTAACCGTAAGGATCGGCACCTAACCGCAACTTAAGAAATCAGAAGCCAAAAAAAGAGTACACGAATCGCAATTCTCCAAAGCAACGTGGTCGCCATCGCTGACGTTCTACAAAAACGAGGCACATGGGGGGTAAACGGCGACGTGAGCAGATCGCCCGAGTGAGCGCCAACTGCCGGAGATAAAAATACCTGCCGCCCCTATCCGTCGTCGCTCGATCGCCTCACCTAAGCATGGGATGCTGCAGTGGGCGGGGGTAGGGGGCGGTGGTGTAGCGGCGAGAGTGGAGAACGGTGGGGGGGGGGGGGGTCGAGTTGGCAGGTGGCGAGAGTGAAACTCAAGCCCGAGGTGGCAGGTGCATGCCGTGGGCAAAACCTCGCTCAGGAGTACACGGCGGGAGGAGGGAGGGGGGGGCCTTGTGCCGGGTATTTATGGACGCTAGGAAGGGCCCGGGTGTGTGCGTACGTCTAAGTGTGCGCATTCAAGCGTGCGCTTTGACGCTCACGACCGCAAACGCCTACGTGCGCCCCACCCCCCGCAAGCTTGTGTTACGGTGTCGATCTCCGATGTTGTTCCGATGTGGTTCCGGGTTGTACCGCGTGCTGTACCGCGTGCTGTCCCGGTAACGGCGTCCCGACGTCTCGCTCCACATGCTGGGGGAGCTTCAGCTCCGGGACGTCGCGCCGAACGTCACGCGGCACGACACGCGGCACACACGTCGGAGAGCTCCCTCCCCCCCCCCCCCTCAACGTGAACGACGCCCGTCGATTTTGTGGACGTGGCACCTGCCAGTGCGTACGCGAAAGGACGGTGCATTTTTACCGCACTGTGATTTTCGGCACACGCACACACACACAAGGACTTTGGGTGAAATGTTGGCAACACACACCCATAACGTCTGTCTGGGCAGCATGTGTCTGTGTATGCGTGTACGTGTGCACCTAGCCTGGCACAAGCGCCGTGGTGACGTCACCGCCACTTAGTGGCGAAGGTCGTGTATTGTTGTTGTGTGCGTGTGTGTGTGCGTGTGTGTGTGCGTGTGTGTAAGCGTGTGCGTGTGTCGGTGTATATACAGGCGGCGCCAGCAGCAGTGGCGACACCTAGGTGAGCATGTCCCACACGCAGCAGCAGCACATGGCGGCCATGCAGGCTGTCAGGCACGTCTCGGTGGTGCTGCTGCTGTTGTTGTTGCGTCTCTGCTCCTGCACCACGTACACTGAGGGCGACACGACATCCAACAGCGGCAACAACGGCAAGCGCGCACGTGTTAGACGAGTTGACAACTTTGGAACCGAACTTTGGAACCGAACTTCGACATGGCCTACGACGAACTCAACCGTCAGATCTCGCCCCCGATCGTCAGATCTCGAAAGCTAAGCGGGGTGGGGCTTGGCAAGGGGTTGGATGGGCGACCACCATGGAACAACAAGTTGTGCGACATGGCGTTGCTGCTTGGCTGCGTGGTGGGAACCAGACAGCAGTGCAGAAAAATCGATTGTTGTACTGTACATTTATGCTCCCGCGTCTAAGCTCCCCACCATTATCAACCCACGTGGCATTGGGGAGGCTCCTATCCAGCAGTGGATTGACAAAGTGTTTGTCAAACTTATACTATAGACCTTCTAAAGAGAAGAACGTTAGACACATTTCACGACAAATTTAAAGCGTTGTTGTTTTTTGGGGTACAGTTATTGATCATTAACTCGCTCCACTCGAAAATCTGGTTTTAATCATGCACGGTTGAATCGCGGACTTGAACCCTGGGCCCTCAATGTTGCTGGAAAAGCGGAGCCACCCGGCCACATCCCTGCAACCCCGTTTGAAGAAATAATAAAAGGGAGGTTTCCCTGTTAATTATTCATCACCCACACAACAGGGGAACGTTCCATAGTTTATGCATTCGCGGGTGACCTTTATAATAAATAACTGGCAGTAGACTTTACCCACATTATTATATCATCATCATCACACTCAATGGAAGGCAAATTACCAGGTTCACCGATGACAAGGATCATTTGTTTGCAAGTACTAGCGTGAAATTTAAGACACAGAGATTGAGGCCAATGCTACCCTATGCGTAAAACCGATGAAACTCCCGGACATAATTTTCAATGGCCCACAATTGGAAAACGTTGGTATTTGCGTAATAGCTTAACATATATCCGACTATATTTGCACTAAATATCAGCATGCGATTAAAATGTACATCTGTCACTCAGGTTGCGATAGGTTAAACAACATTAGATGTGCCATTTCACAAACGCAGGCCATCAGCGCACGACGACCTCCAAACCGTGCAAGATAAAACGTCCCATAGGTCTGTGGGGGATAGGGACTGTGGTGTCCATGGGGCTACAGAAGTTGGGGCAGTTCCACGAACAGCGCAAGCTTGCAATTCCTAACGCCATCGTGCAGCCACGTGTGCATCGTCGGGGTTGACTAGCTTCTACTGGTTCAGTGCGCTGGGCAGTGAGCCTTGGAGCATAGATATGGGAGCAGAGTACAATACAACTGTCCTCCGATTCTGACCAGGTAGCCCCCACGGCCTATGATAAACTGTCATACATGGTGATCACCCATACAAGCATTACCCGTGCTCAATCTTGCTTAGCTTCTGAGACCTCATATGATGGGGTGTGGTCAATTTCCTTATCATTCTAAACACGTTCCTTCGGAGTGGGCAGGTAGGAACTTGGTTGTACAGCGCATTCGTGCACGACAGACAGACAAATAATCCCTGGTGGGGAGTGTGGAAGCTGTTGTTCCTACCTGTATAAAAGATAACTTGACAAGAGGTAGCCAGGCAGACAGCCAGGTAGCCAGCCCCCTTAACTATCGGCCCCTCCCCCTTGCTTAGGCACCTCCCCTTACCCCCCCTCCCTTAGACCCCTCCCCTGACCACCCCCCCATATCCTTAGGCCCCTCCCCTGACCCCCCCTCCCTTAGGCCCCTCCCCTGACCCTCCTCCCTTAGGCACCTCCCCTCTACGTACCCGGCAGTAGGTCTCCACCAATCAAAGAGCTGTTTGTAAGGTCTCCACCAATCAAAGAGCTGTGTGTATTATATATTTATTTATGCACGACAGACAGTCAGACAGACAGACAATAAATCCCTGGTGGGCAGTGTGGAACATTGTTCCTACCTGTATAAGATTACATATGGAGTGTTATTTTGAAGATAATTATAGTTTTAGAAAACATGGATTGTCATGGAATAAACTAACGAATTGACACTTCGATGAAACTCAATGCACCATCACCATCCCAGGGTGGATGAAAAAGTCAGTTTGTCTGCCACGATATTTACAACATTCTCCCCAATTCATAAAAGTGGAGAAAAAATGTCTATCTGAATGACAGTCCTCATGGTTAACATGCTATGCCCAAATAAAGAGCCAACTCAAAATAAATAGCCACTTTTTGATCATTACCTGCTAATCGTTACCCACAGCCTAAAGGCGTCTGACATGTACATCCAAAAGCGTAGAACTGTCCAGGTGTAAAAGCATCGCATGCCTGCTAAAGTCGCGAATGAAGACGGCCGTTTAATCGACTGTAAACAGGAAGTGCAGTCAGCAAGTGCCACACGCTTCAAGAACCAGTTGAGAGCAAAAGTCCACTCAAGGGAAACTTATCTCACACTGTGGTCCTCAATAAACATGTATTGATTCTCAGGAGGAAGGCTTCTTCAATTAAGTCTGAGGATCATATCCGGAAAATACAAATAGCAGGTGTTTTTTTACTTTGGCTGAACGTCTAAAATAAAGTTAATTTTAGCCAGATTGCACTTCAGTCTTGGTTGCTACACTCGCGATACAGGCAGGTGACAATTTGTAAATTACGTAAAACGCAAATTACATGCAAATGTTGCAGTTGGGTTAAAGGAGTGGACAAAATTGTAGAGATGAAACAAAACGAGAGGAGTGATGCATTACAAGATTGGGAAAAACATTCGAGAGAAAATAACTGAATCTCGTCATCCACCTGGACAATTCTAAATGCTCACAAAAAATATAGAAACCAGAGTGCTGGGGGGGAGAAGGGGGGGGCCGCAGGGAGAAGTTGAGTCGCTACTCAAGTCCTGTGGCTCGTGGAAACGCGCTCTAAGTTGCTGATAACTGCTCCCCCAAGCGGACAACTGGGATGACCTACTTCAAAAATCAGAATCGCTGACAGAAGTCACGTGGACTACCCGAGTTTGCAGTTTTTTTGTAGTCCAGTCATCGTTGATCACTCACTTTTCAACAAACACTTGTTTTCACTGGCCAGACACAACTCCATCAATCAACGGTACTATTGCCATACACACTGAACAATTAGGAATAACCCAAAGTGCAACTGCAGTAACCAATCTAAAACTGTGGAGTACGTAGGAAGGCCACCATTCCCTTGAACATTCACGAGCAGAGTTTCAGATTTTTTCACCATGAGGCTACTCCAAAGCTGTCCACTGGCTCACCCACCAGACATGACCAGATAAACACTGCTGATCAACTCCCCACCGTGGGAAAGATTTATCATGAAAAGTTGGCGTAGTTGCTCAAAGTAAATGAGTTTCCGGCGATGATTAAAATCTGTAGTTGCAGTTCAACAACAACCTTTGTCCAGGACTTTTGCAACACAGAATACGCAAAAGGAAATATTGAGGTCAGTTGTGCAAGTTTTACAAAGCGTCGCATTGGTAACGCACAAACCACAGCGTGCGCTTCAGGGCTGTTGTGCCCTACGACACACCACCGGCGAGATAGCGGTGCAAAGCAGAAATTGAGAAACGTGGAGAAAGGCTTTCGTCAGATATTTCTTCAGAACATTAGGAGACGTTTGCAGTCGCAGGCGTGCTTCCTTGTTGCGCAGTCGCGAACGAAGAGTGGCGTGATGTAGAATCTTCCTAGTGAGTAGGTTACCCATCCTCCTCTGCTGACCCCGTAGCCTTGAACTCCTTCTCCCAGCCATCTGTGCTGTTGACTCCCTGCTGCTGTTCAAGTCCGAAGTTAAAGACCTTCCGTCTACGCCTGACTGCCTCCACAAAATGCATATGCGCACTCATCCTGTACAACGTCTTGAGATCGCTATATAAAACTAAGTTACATTTTATTGTTTTAGAAATAAAAAAGGATTTCGGACGCAAATGCAGGCAGCACCAACCCTAACGTTGGGGGTCCTAATTTTGGTGAGCAACTTCCAGCGTAATGCAACCACTGTACACCAGTAGCCTCTTAGGGGGGAATGGTGTCGCAGGCCCGACTCGCACACACACCAAATATAACCAGAGCCATGCCAACGGGCCTCCCACCCTGTATCGTATGCTAAACAAGGCACCAGTTCAGACACAACGCGTGCTCTGTTCCACTCACCGCCGGGTAAATCATGGGGCTCCGTGGAGGGAGGGAGAGAGAGAGAGAGGGGGCCTTCAGGGAAAAGTACGTTAAGCATCTACATCATTAGACCTCCTTTGCCAGTACCAAAATATAATAGGGTTTTCCCATTTTTTTTTCTGGCAACAAAACTGAAACCTTTTTACAAGGATTCATGTCTGCATTAACCACAATACTTGCAGTCAAAATGCAAACAAAAAACATACTATGATAATATATGCATTGTCCTTGAAACTGATTGGTATTTTGATTGCAAGTATTGTGGTTAATGCAGACATGAATCCTTGTAAAAAGGTTTCAGTTTTGTTGCCAGAAAAAAGGGGAAAAACCCTATTATTATAAGTGCGTTAAGCTTGCAAAAACAATTATCGGTGGACAATCATGCCTGCTCTGGGTTTTCCAACCAAACTTTTAACAAGAAAAATCATGCATTACACATTGCTTTCCCAAGATAAGTTTGTCCATGGAAGTATTATAGTAATATAGTAATAGGTTTTTACCCTTTCAACTGGTACAAAAACTGACACCTTTATACAAGGCATCATGTTTGCAATAACCACAACACAAGCAGTCAAAATGCAAACAAAAAGAAACAACTCTGATGATGATAATGATATGCATTGTTCTTGAAGTTGATTGGTCCACACC
This sequence comes from Entosphenus tridentatus, assembly GCA_014621495.2. Lineage (NCBI taxonomy): Eukaryota > Metazoa > Chordata > Hyperoartia > Petromyzontiformes > Petromyzontidae > Entosphenus > Entosphenus tridentatus. Next base: position 1,533,483 of record CM025628.2, read on the forward strand.
CGAGACGCCAAAAGGCCTTTTGGCATCATCTGGTCCAACACCAATGGAGACTAGGCTCTAAGAAAAGCTGTCTTGGGTGTGAACCAATCAACTTCAAGGACAGTGCATATCATTATCATCATCAGAGTTGTTTCTTTTTGTTTGCATTTTGACTGCTTGTGTTGTGGTTATTGCAAACATGATGCCTTGTATAAAGGTGTCAGTTTTTGTACCAGTTGAAAGGGTAAAAACCTATTACTATATTTTGCCACTGGTAAAGGAGGTCTCATAGTGTCCTGGAAGTATTAGTTACGAATAATAATGTTACGATCCAAGCCGCACAATGAGATGAGATATTTCTGGAACGGGTTAATGTTTAGACTCGTACACCAAACCAAATGTAACCATCACCCCGGCTAAAGTCAGTTCAACCGAGATCGTCCAACACTGCGGCATTTTTATCAAGGAAGATGGGGAAATTATTTGTATTTTAATTGAAGTTAATTGGTTGACATACTATCCCAAAGGCCACTTCGTGACACACCTCTAATGAGCAAGAAGTTCAACATACATAGGTACATATCAATAAAACAGCAACGTTTTTTATTACAGGCTTTTATTTAACTCACGTTGTTGTTGTATCCTCAAATCTTGTAACTTAATTTTAACCCACTTCCCAATGTGGTATCGACTGTAAACTTGGTATACGTATGTACTATTGATGACAATACTATGTTCTGTCATTAAAAATAAAATAAAATAATTTTCAACCATCTTATTTATATGTTATGTTTCGGCTTGGGTCTAATTGTCCACGCTCAACTCACGTTGACCGTAAAATCACCACGGTCCCTCACGTTATGGCAAGCTTCGGGGCCACTTCCTGGAGTCGTGGAGTTTTGCCATTACGAGTACGGTACATTTCATTAAAGCGTGTTTTTTTAAAAAGTATTAGATATTACTTATTTTATAGCTTGATCAATAACTACAACTCCCATGCCTCACTCAGCACCCCGCATGTCCCTCACCCTTCCCCTAGCTGGGTGTAAATGTTAATTTAAATGCTTATCTGCAAACAGCATCTGCAATGTGCTGATCTTCGGGTCAGACTGCAAATGAAGCAGATTACAGAACTGTCTGCCCCATTCTCCACTGCCCCACCCTTCAAATGGTGCTGTGCATACTTCACCCCATTGTGACGCTGGATAAACAGACTAATGACGACTACAACCACCACCGTTTTTATTTAACCTTTTTACTATGATCTCCTTAAGCATAATAATGCCCTTCACCCTATAAACGTGGGCAGAAGATGGTGGAACAGCAATGACTTATTGAATCTGTGTGGAGATTTAAAGGTTACCCCTCCTCATCGTATTCCTGGGTTGTCTCCAGGTTCTCTAGTTCAGCTTAACACGTAGGCTTCTCCAGTTGCCTCTCACATGCCAAACACAACACATTCGTAGAATTGGCCGTGCATCCCTGTGAAACAGTCCACCCCTCTTGAACAATTGTCTTAAGATCCGGCAAAGGATTTCCCGGAATAAATTAAGTCCATTATTATGATTATTCCTAAACAGTTGCAAAACAACAAATTCAAAGCCTATCTGTTTCACATACTTGAATGTTTGCCATGTTTCTGTAGCTATTGAAACCCAGGTTCTCCCTCTTGAAGAGGACCCCTGGAACTCAATTGTTTTTTATCTGGTCACAAGCAACAGCCATCGGTCTCAAATTCACCACATCGCTCTGTCACACGTTAAAGCCCCCGCGAGGCTTTCCCGAGTGTGCAGAATCTGAATACTTATTTATACGGGAGGAATCCGATGAGCTATAAAACTATTTTTCACAGATGTCCAGTAGAGGCGGGTCAGAACGTTACAACAACAAACACAAAAACACGATAGCAGTGCAAAGTACAAAAATGGAAAGAAATAACCCAAACAAACGGAATGAAAACTAAAACATCTCCCTCCTACCAGGCAAAGCCCACTGAGGTATTAACTTTTTCAAAAGCCACTCAACATGAAAGGGTTATTTATTTATTTTCCAAGTCAAGCCTCCCGGATTCTATTCAGTTTCCCGTTAAGCTGAAGCACTGCGTGTTTTGTTTAAAGACAATCCCTCCATATTTACTGGCCGCTCGGCGCTGGTGAAAAACACATTTATATTTATATCGACAAAGTATAGAGGCATAGACGTAGAGCAGAAGAGGGAATCCTGAGTAACCAGTAAATATTAACAGGTTAGAATTACATTTTTCAGCAGTCGACTTAGGGTGTGATCCAAGGCAGCCGAAACTTCACTTATCACTAAAGTGTACATGTCGAGTGGCTCCCTAGCATGCAAGCGCCGGTGTTATCCTTGTAACACACCGAGGTCCAACAGGCTCGGCACCCACCGGCACTCGGCTCCACAGGCCAAAGTACTCCCCCCTCCCCCCCACGTGCCCGTCGCCCCCTCCTCTCACCCGTATCTAAGCTACCGGTGTAGTGGGCGAGGTTGGCAGGCGAGTGGGTGGAGCCTACGAGCGGTGGGCGTGGCTGACGACAGGATTGAGAACCGTGGCGCACCCTGGTTGAGCTCTCGCAGGAATCCGGTAGCCGTACCTGTATCGGGCTTGGGCTGCGCGCCATAGTGTCCCGGCGGCTGTGGCTGCGGAGCGTATCCCGGGTAGCCTGGCGCCCCGGGCTGCCAGTTGTACTGCGGCTGTCCCGGCGGCCCGTAGCCCGGCTGGGAACCAGGAGGGAAGGGCGCTGGGGAGAGACGGGGAACACGAGGTGAATGTGACGAAGAGATAAAGCGTGCCCAGCGGATACATTCACCGCTGTGTGTAAACTGCTACATTATTAAACTAAACAATCTTTATTTTGAGATATACAGCTCTTTTTACAGAGCCACAAATCGTAGCTCGACGAAGTGGCTTATCGTCAAGTGGAAATTTATTGCAGCCGTGATACTCTAAACGCATGCCGATTCTAAATGTGGAGGGAAAATTTGAAGGACCTGAAGAAAAATCCACGCGACCACCGACAGAACACGCAAACTCCAAATATACAGGTGTCAGTCAGGATCAAACCCACAAGCTCCTGCATACCAGGCGACGGAGTTAACATCTCACTACCGCAACATGTCCATCAACCCTCCAAGGTCGATACAATGAATGCCACTTGAAGCAAATCTGTTTCTCCGTGTGAACACGAAAGATGCCCATCATCCCTGCACGGTTAATACAATGAGTACCACTTTCAGCAGATATTATAGTTATCAGTGTGAGCACTAAGCATGCTGATTATTCTTTCAGTTGATTATTTGTATTGAGTGACAACCCCTGCAAAAATAATGTTTAATTTACAACAATGTCTCAGTGTACTTATAGGAGATGGGTTCGGTACAATACGTGGATTAATATAGCATCTAAATAAGACTGCACCTCTAAACGCTTTACAAAAAGTGGGCATCCACATAAAAAAATCTATACCTCGTGATGGCTAAAATGACTTGACTTTTAAGGACACTACATTAGCCATAGGTTTCTGCACATGACGTCTGGTAATGGCACGCTATTCATGAATTTAAGTTAACAAAACCACAAACCAAACGGGATAAACTCAGAAAGAATACAAACGAGACAGTTAAAAGGGACAATAATTAACTTGAATTTGATCACGAACCAAACTGTGACACAGGGAAGAATTGATGCACACGTCAATAAAATACAGCCCTTCATCAATCCACTGCTGGATGATGGCCTCCTGACATGACGTTGTTTGACCAATCTTCACCACGCTGGTCAGTGCAGGATGGAGTCATTGAAAGAGTTCATATTCTTGGTTCTTTCGGTAAAGTCACGGAGAAGAGAAAGAACCAAGAATATGAATCCCTGCAGTCACGAAAGCTTTAAATAAAAAATTGAAAGAGTTGTCGGGGGCAGCCAGCAACGATTAAAATATAATTCGCCACTGATATTAGCCATGGCCAGGAACCGAACGTAGGTTGTCTGGTCGCCACGCCAACCCCCCACTCCCCCCATTGCATACACGAGTAAAATATAATTCGCATTTATGGAGCCCTCTAAATGAAACATTTCAAGAGTATGTACAAAAGAGAGAGGGGTAAATACACTGTACGCTCGTTATTGCGCACCCTTGCAATGCTGCGTACATGGCAGCAATGGAACACAAGCCTCTGTTTGTTTAGTGATACTCCAATGTGTCTGTTGTACAGATATTAATGAACTCCACTCTTCCCATGGGACAGCGTCACTAAGCACTGAGTCATACAACAAAAACCATCCACTGTAAAATGCACACGCCCCCGAGGATTAATTACATTCACTGTACTGAGATTTGTATTTATCATTCATTATTTGCCCAGGAAACCTGACTGAAGTTGATCGTGGAAATATACCAATTGATAATATTTATCCGACCAATTTGAACCCCGAATGGGATTTCAAGCTGCGACCGACCGACTTGTGAGCCGTGCGCACTAAGCACTGCGCCACCTGGCTGAACATCACAAAGTACGATCCTCAGCAAAGTACCGAATCCACATTCAGACGACCTGGTTTGATGTTATTGTTTGTGGAGATTTTAGCGAATGTGCGCGCACACAGACGCATACTCTGCAAGAAGAAGCATGGATTAAGGTCACCTTGAACTGCAAGCCAAGCTCGAACCGTGGACATTCTCCCATACCTTTGGCTTAGCTGACACCCAACCCCTTCTAACTGTTGTGCAGAGGCCCCCTGTAGACATGGCACGACTCACTAACCGGCCAGGTGGCTCAGTGGTAGAGAGCGAGCGAGCGGCTCGCAATGTTGCGAGTTTACAAGCTCGTTGGGCGGCCGACTCAGCTCATCAGCCCTCCACACTTTGGTTGGGAAACTAAGGGTGGTGGTGGTTGGTCCTCTGGAGAGACTCGTCCCAAATGATGGGGCCACTTTGTTGAGTGGCCATCATTTTGTGGTAGTCAGGTCACTTCTGAAAAATGTATACCTCAGTGGGCTTCGCCTCGAAGGATGGGGATGGTTTAGTTTTCATTGCATTTGTTTGAGTGATTTGTTTACCTTCATTGTACTTTGCACTACTATCATGTTTTTGTATTGTTTGTTGTTGTAACGTTCTTAACCGTCCCGACTGGGCATCTGAGAAAAATAGCTTTAGAGCTCATTGGATTCCTCCAGTATAAATAAAAATTCAGATTCTGATTAATTCCACCACTGGCTCAAAGGTATAAAGATGAGATGAGAGCGCTGTCATAATACTCACTTGAGCAGGAAATTACTTAACTTTAATCTGGCGATTGATTTAATTTCATTACGCAAGCATGAACCGTTCATATCGTTTAAATACCTCTGTGCAATTGCCTGCACATTTCGTTCCACACGTTCAATAAACAAATGATTGATATGAGAAAGAATGTGGATGTATTTCTTCATGACGCATCCACAGCACTGGGTAAAGTACAGAGTCATTGCTTTGTTGCTCTCTAAAACAGCTTAGTGACAATGGGTATAACAGTGCTTAAGTGGAGCGGCTGTGCACATGGGAGGGACAGAAGGGAAACGTAAAAAAAACAGAAACATAATGTTGCCACACGGAGAACAAGTTGTAGTACATGTATGTAATAGGGGAAAAGACAAAGTTCATGAACACGCTTCCGGCACGTGGATCGCAACGTCTGAAATCGTGTGTCGAACGAGGCAGAGAGCACACAACCCGATTACGCTCGAGGGAGCTGCACAACGCAGCCATGAAAACCCGCGCACAAGTAGTCAACATGCTTATTTTTTTTAAGCCATACGTTATTGTATAGGGGGGGGTCAGCGTTTTCTCCTTTGGGGGGTTTGACGCTGTAATTTACACACCTGCGCAGACACACGCGCGGAGCAAGGAGTCTGGGTAAAAAAACGTGCATTGTTAAAGTCGTGACATTTACCCCAGGCTGGTGTTACAAAGCGCATGACAAACAACAACAACAAAACGGACTTAGTGGCGGACTTAAGTGGACCGAAGAGCATTGTTTGCCCAGCAGTGACAGCACAAACAATGAGTGGTCCAGTTCAGCAAGGCGGTGTGGGTGAGATTAATAGGAGCATGGCAAACTTTAAAATAATAACATATTTAATAATGTAAATGTACCGTATGGGGGGTAGGGGGTTGTTGTATTGTGTTTTGTGCATGACACTGAAGAGGCCAAGTTGCGTTTTTACTCATAACGAGTGTCACTATTCCAAGTATCCCCGTACACAGATAGAAAGTGTCACTGTGTCCCTGCTGGGCATTTTAGTCAGCATTTGATTGACAGACCATCCTCTGTTGGGGTCTTGGAACGATATTAGACTGACGCAACAATGTCTGATGGGGGGGATCTTTGGACAATGTTACAATGACGCACCGATCCTTGATGGGATTCTGAGAGAATATTCGACAGATTGAGCGGTCTCTGATGGTGTTTTTAGACAAGTGGCAGAATAGTATTTGAAAGGTCCTTCCTCCACAGGGCAATTTACATTACTATTTGGACATACATGGCATTCAATTGTGACCATATCTCAAGACACTGTAAAAACACAGTGGGGATATATGTCATTGAGATGATGCAGGAGAAACGCCACAAGGTCCAGAGACTTTAGACAATAATACACTGACAACCTGGTCTTAATATTAGTACAATAAGGTGGACCTGCCTTTAAATAAAAAAAACTCGGACGATACGTTGATTAACCGATTAAAAATTGCAATCATCTACTTTTTTCAGGTTTATTTATTGTGCCCTTTAAAAATGGCAGCCCCTCCTCCCGACACACGCAACCTCCCGAAGGTGGGAAATCCCTACAAGCCCCGCCCCCCAGATTGACGATGTCGACAAAACCACCATGCCCTGCCCATCACCTCCCACACCCAGCAAGACGTGGGAACGGCCAACTATTTTGGTGCAATAAAATTAGCAAAAAAATCAAACAGATAATCGGCAGACTAATTGATTACTTAAATAATCTCAGTTCTCAAAAAAATACTTATCGGACGAACGGATGTTTCCTTCACCAGGTGAGAGTGCCGCGTGGTTACCTGGGTATGGGTTTTGGCCTCCGTAAGGTGGGGGCTGTCCTCCGGGACCTGGGTAGGGGCCTGCCGGCTGAGGGTACGGCTGCTGAGGGTACGGCTGCTGAGGGTACGGCGGGTAGGGTTCAGCACCCGGGTACGGAGGCGGTGCCGACGGATTCATTTATTTCGCACAAGAGGGTCAGCCGAGCTGCAGAAGAAGGATCCCTGTCAGGAAGAGAGGGGTGGGAAGAAAGGGACACGTTGACTACGCAAGAAAATGATTTCTTCCCCACAATTCATGATCACGATCGTCGGCGCGCGGCTCTAAACGTCAGACGCCATGTCTAACGACACACAGTTTAGCCAAAAAACACAACTGACAGATATGCAGCACAACCACGGATACCTTCGAAGTAGGATTCAATCTCTTTATTGCCATTGTGAATTCATAGTGCGAGCAAAACGTTCACACACGTGAAAGGGTTTCCATGAACGAATACCATGAAATACGAAGTAGGAATTGGAAATAAAACATTTACATGTGCACCAAGCAACGCATGTGTCGTGAGCACGAAAACATGCTGTAAAATAGATTTTTCGAATTTTATTACAAATGTGCTATCAACAGCATGTCAACAGAGATGGTGTCCCTTCACAACTCATGCATAGCAATGCAGCATTAAACATCAGACAATGGCCCATGAACGGATATCACTAAACTAATTGTGAGATGCCTTCACATGACCTCCTATCCACACCAGGGCAACTGTACCATGCGCTCCTTCTAAAAATATGTTCGTATGTTGAACTGCACGTATGTTGAACTTCTTTCGCACCGTACGTAGCCACGATGCAGGCAATTTTTAGTAAATGTATTTATTTACAGTGCTGTCATTAATGAACAGATTAATTGAAACCAAAATATCAGAACCATCCCGAGGGTACGACTGATCGGGGCGATCGCCCCAGGCTTCGCGCTTTGACGTCACAGTGTCAGACGTAATATTCCCAGTTTAGGGGGCCGACACAGCGGGATTATCCCCAGGCCCCACCTATAGACTGCCCGACTAAATAAAATATATATTTTTTGTGCAGTCAGAGGGGTGACCAATGAGACCATCTGCACACGACACCTTAAGAAATCTGGTCTATTCCGAGTTGGGGTAGCCAAAACCCAGTTTGGGCCATGATGTCAGCAGTTGCACCTTCGAGCTCCCGTCTCTGAAGACACAAAGCAACTCACGTGAGATGAATCATCGCATGCCTACTGCCGGCGGCCGTGCCATCACGTGCACGCACCGCAGAGGAGAGGAACATGAAGACCATGAGACTCGTTCGTGCTAATGGCTTGGGGCACACAGCCAATCCTGAAAAAACCTAACCAAGCTGCCCAAAACCGCCCGCATAACATTACAAGTTTTCAAGACGAGACTCCACACCCAATTGGTATGCGCTGGGTTTAACCAGTAAACACAATGCTACGCTCTGTTGACTGCATGAAGAACACCACCATCATCATTATCAGCCTCAATCTCTCCACTGCCAGATGAAGGCATCACCAAGTCGTCACCATCACGATGCATTCGTCCATCTCACTCCTGCACAAGAGCCGATCTCGTCACTCCCTCTCCGCAGTGGACGTGCCTCCCTCTCGAGTTTTCCCTCCTTTGGCCGCCACTCTGCCGTTCGTCTCTACCACCGGCCATTGTTCTTTATGACCGACGTGTTCTGCTGACGTCTCCGAACTGGTGAACTTTTTTCTTCTAATTCGTACGTTTCTCCATCTGCCAACTTCATTCGCATGTGCAAGCACCTATCCACACATCTTTGCGCACTCATCAGACCTTCTTATACCATTACCATGATGAAGAAATGCTCACGCTACGTGCCACCAATTCCACAGCGATTCGATTTAGAATGAACGACGTAAAAGTGATCGTCGGTACGACTGCGGGATGGCGTGTCTCCTCGTCCGACTCCCCCCTTGGTGTGTGTTTTAGCTACCTTCTTCATGCGGTCTCAGCACAGCTCTTGTCCTCACCACCACCCGCACGCCCACATCGGGTGGAGAGGCCTTTAGCCAGCAGTTGATAAACAAAAAATCAATGATACCATAACTCAAGAACCGATCCATTATAAATACAGAATGCACAAAACGCTAGCTCAGATTGGTGCACGCATCATGTCAATGTGAATAATGATTAACAATCCAGCGGTTTTACCCATTCTAATAATTCAATACATTTTTGTTTGTCCAATCTTGTTCACCGAGTTGTGCTCTGTGTAACGTGCATATTTTTTGCATATCTCGTAAGTATCATGAGTATACAAACACATTTTTTTATAACCGAATCACAGCCTTGCTACTTTAAAAAAAAATTATATACAGCCCTTGGTCGAACTACTAAATTAAGGTGTGCACCCCCGCCTTGTCAGTAATGGGAGTTATTTGACCATACTTCACCACGCTTGTGAGTGCAGGCTGCTGAAGGACAAGGTAGCATCAACAAAGCCCTAACGAACACACCATGTGTCACGTACAGCCAAAGCTTGCTGTTTGTACCGCGACCGATGTAACCATAATTGTAACTCGGACCTGTACTGTACAATACTATATATCAAATCAGCTTATTGGGCCCTTCGTGCTGAAATAAATTAAATCTATCTTACTAATCGTTGCATCGGTAACAATTTATAGACGGCTTCGACGGTGCAGGTTCAATACGACTGGCACATGTGCAAATTGTGAAATCCATGTCTGTACGTGTTCCGTTTAGGTGTTCTCTTTGACATCCTACACTCGGGGTGTGCACGACGACGTGGGCGTGCGGGCCTTTAAGTTTCTAATTCCAGCCTCTAGGCCCCCTCTTGCCTCATCGCTCTGGCAACCGGCCTACACCCACCACACTTGATCTGCAGCCTGCACTCACAGGCACAGAAAGAGGCTGGGTTTGGGCCAAATCAGACAGCCACTTCTCTCTCTCTCTCTGTAGCTTCAAGCAGTTTTTTTTTTAAGGGTCTTTCATACATTATCTGAACATTTCACCATGATGGCGAGATGTTATCTCCCACATCTGGAAGAGGTCGTTTGTTTGTTCGCGACACTGTCGATGCCTGTATATTTGGAATTCGCGTGTTCCGTGGTTGTCATGTGGAATTTTTTCCAGGTCCTCCGGGTTTTCCCTCCACATTTAGAAACGTGCATTTAGATCATTTGACTGTCACGATACATTCCCACGTGTGATGATTATGAAAGCCACGTCTTGTGTGGCCAGGTCACCTTTGAAAAAGAGCTAATAGCTCTGTGGGCTTTACCCCGTAAATAATAATAAAATGTTTAAAGAATTTAGCGTTTTGTGTTGTGCTTTTCCCCTTAGGTTAGTGCAACTGCAAACCATATAAAATACGTTCTCACTGTACACGTACTCAAAACACACACACGTGTACAGAACACTTTTTCATCATGCTGCAATTATACATTTACAGTCCTTTGACAATCCACTGCTGGATGACGACCTTCCCACAAGCCGTGGCAAGTCATGGGGTATTTATTTGAGCATACTTCTCCACGCTGGTCACAGCGATTTGGTTGAAAGGAAGAAGAGGCCCACGGCTGGTTCGGGTGACATCAGTTACGACCGGGAATCAAACGTAGGTGGCACCTCTGATGAGCACGGTTGGCTACATACGGTGGAAAATAAGTTCAACACACGTCCATACAGGCTCACAGTGCCATGTGCGACCCACTGCGCCACCACTCCCCTCCCAAGTATGAATTACTGTACCGTAATTTCAGTGCTTCAGTAATTGCAAGTAATGTATTTGTATCAGTGTCAATCACTTATGATGTAATTTACATGTGTATCGTATACATATATTTTCTTCACACCTTTCCACGTGCTATCTGTCTGACCATGCAATTTGCCACGTTCGAGAAATTCAACCTGCAAAGGCCTGTTCAGGTCAGATAACATCTGTGAAATCTTTGAGTACTTCTGTGCCATGAATAACATTACCGCCATCACATTTGGCCTGGTGGCCTTGTGGCGATAATGATGGAGTGACTCACAATCAGAAAGCTCCGTGCGCATTCGAGTTGACATTTCGGTCAATAATTGGTCCATTCAGCCCATCATCCCTCAGGGGTCAATGAGTAAATTCAGGGTCGATAAGTATCAAAGATATGGTGAGTCACCAATGATCACCTCATAGATATACTGGCCCCTGTCGTGGTAACGTGGAATTTCCACCACTATGTAAAGGCTGCAGATGGAGATAGACGCAGTGCTATTGGTTGCTTTAGCGGGGAGACACCGTGTCACTTAAGTACCATTTGTTTAATTAGCAAAGCCTCACTGAGTTGCAATACTCGTTTTCAGGAGTGTTCTTTTTTGGGCCAGTTCCTTTGTAAGGGAGTATTTTTTTGCAATTGAGAGAAAGGAAACTGCAGTACCCATTATGGCTAAAGCTCTGTCACCTGAGGTTGTGCCAACAAGTAATATATTTCGTCTGGGCTCATGGCACTCTTGGCCATGGTTTAGCTGTACCTGCGCAAGAGTGCACCTCAGAATGATCAATGCCAGGTGCCATGACGACCTGTGCACCATTTTCCGAGCGGTGAGAATGGGCGTGGTTGCTAACGTCCAGAATGGCGGACACCGTGCAAGTTTTTTTTTCTATGTTGTTTTTTCCCTGTCCCCAATTGACTTGTCAGTTGTGTTGTCATAAGATTAAATTCCCAATTTTGAACTCTCACCACTGTTAGTGCACTATCACGGCTCTGAAAGAGGGCCTCATTAAACCGAAGATGACAACGACACAAAGGGGAATGTGTGCTGACAATTGTAGGGTGGATGTTGATCCAGTAAACATCATGCATTGTCTCCATTTGTAAGAGTAGGTAATTACAGCCCTATAGGTATCAGTGTAACGTTCCACAGCCACTGTGGAAAACACTTGCAAGAAAAATAATAATCAGTCCCGTCAATATATTAACATTACACATGTCCCTTTTGACAAACAACTATAAATGACCATGACATCTCATCTAGTTAAAGGGAAATTACCCATGTTTAACCAGGTGCCGAGATGTCTTCTCTCCCCGTGAAGGTCGCGTGGATATTTCTCCGGTTCCTCTGGTTTTGCCCTGCACATTTAGCAGCATTCCTTTAGATTATTTGGCCGTCACTATAAATTCCCACACGCAATCGTAGAAACCACTTCCATGAGCTATCATCATGTGTGCCAAATGACTTCTGAAAAAATAGCTAACAGCTGAGTGCAGTTTACCTGGTAAATAAAAGAGTTTAGTTCAGGCATCATGTGGTGGGAACATTGGTACAACCCCACTCACTGATGTCACCGCGATATTTAAGTATCTGCAAGTTGGCTGGAAAGGTTTCACATGCACACTACCTATAAATAGGAACATTTAGGGACGGGGTGGAGTGGATTCGCATTCGTTCACGCACTGTGCCATGAATCCAGCGACCCGATTTTGATTCCTCGCCACGGCTAACATCAGTCGTGAGTGATATCTGTACTGCTACCAAGTTCCCCCTTCAAAACAAAAGTAGAAATGTTTATCATAGTTTTAAAAAACAAATAGATTTTGGATGCAAAAAAACATCTGAAGTTAAAATAAGATTCCATCACTGGCAGTTATGGCCAGGAACTGAATCATCACACAGCGCCAGTCGTAGCTTCAAAGAGAAACCATTCCATATTAGAGAATGGTACAAGTTAACATACATTTTTATAACCTTATTGTTTTCTCCTGCTTCTCTTTGGAAACCCAGCAGAAAATTGTTTAAATCCCCTGTGTATTTATATCCCAAAAGAGCGATCAATCTCATTTTTCTAAATGCTTCACTTTCAACGCCGGATTTTGCGCTGCAGAATTTCCCCACATTCAGAAACTAAACCGAGGCAGGTATCACGATAGCGGAACTCCCCTGGTAGGTGTGGTGGGGGACAGGATGTTGAGTATTTTTTTTGTTGTTGTACGATTTTGGTGGCTGTATTTAAGAGAAATGAAGTGATCCAACAGAGCTATGTGTGGTTTATCTTCAACAGAAACGGTTTACCAGTTTCGGGAAGTGGGCTGCGATGATTATTTGAAAAAGAGGCACCACAGAAAATGAAACCAAAGTCACCTATTGCAAGCATCCTCAAGCCATTACCGAATGTCCCAGATCGGTGGGTTGTCACCCCCACCCATGCCTCAGGTGTCTGTGTGGTTATACCGCTTGAGGTCAGGGAAAACACCAGTGGTCAGTGACATTTTTTTCTGGCCTTCCCCAAGGTTGACTCGGCCATAAACGGCTTATGCAGTGTGTAAACCTTATGCCAAGGGGAGACAAGGGCTGCCAGATGCCGTGCTGGCCAAGCTAGCGCCACAGAGAACCTGACTTATGGCTGCTCAGTAACAGCATTTGCCCAAAGAGTCTATAAGGCTAAAATGGATGTTATTTTATCGCAAAGGTACAAACGTGAATGTAACAAATTATTTGGTGACCCTGTGTTTGGCAGTGGTGCAAAAATCACAAATGGCACAAAAAACCCAACACGTTCGTCAACAACACCGCTGCCTTGAAAGCAGAATATGTGACGTTTTGGGCAATGACCCCTTCTCCACAGCACATTCTAAATATGTTCACGTGCGAAAACTGTTCGTCAGGAAACGTTTTTACGTGCAATTCTTATCAGGCATCTTGGTGTAAAGCCCAGTCTTCAACTCTTGTTCACTCTCTCTGGCATCTATTTACGTACTACAAAGAAGGGCTATTGCCTGAAACATGGCCGGCTATGCGTTCCCCCCCCGCCCCCTATGAATGTTGGGTGATTTCTCTCCAATTGTTGTGGTCATATACCATTTGGTGTCCCCGAATGTGGAATTTTCCAGACCTCCCAACTTAAGAGCCTCCTAAAAAAGAAGTGCATTGGATCTTAAAAAGGCTTTCATTCCAATTCTGCATTTGGAAGCAATAACACACACACATACACGGTTTCGAATAAGCCGAGTATTTCCGCTGCTTATTGTAAACGAGATAACAAATTGTCTAAATCACAGGTGTAATCTACAAAAGTCATCAAATCTAGTTTCAACATTTATTTGGGTAGAATTTCCCCCCGTTTGGGAAATCAACCAGAAGTAGGTTTCGCCATGATATAGGGCAGCAGTTTTGAAAGAGATTGTCTTTGGTTTGTTTCGATAATAAAAGTGTGACGTTGGCAGTGTTAGCAAAAGTAAGTGACCCAACACAGAGCTGCGTGGTTTTATTTAAGAGCGTAAAAATTTTGACCGTTCGGGAAGTGGTGGTGAGTCTTTGAAGAATACAGGTACAGCGCTATAAAATGAAACCAGTTACTTCTGCAAACATCCCAAAACCATCGCGTAACGTTCCACATGGATGGGTGTTCCCCCTGCATCCTTCTAAGTGACATCTGCCTCTTTCCTGGGCCACCCCCACAAGTAGATAAACTTTTTCATTTACTAGGTAAGGCCCACTGAGTTATATAGTTATTTTTCAGAAGCGACCTGTCACAAATGATAGCTCAACTAAATGGCTTGTCGTGTGGAAATGTATAGCGGCCAAATACTTTAAACGCATGATACTAAATGTGGAGGGAAAACTGAAGGACCCAGATAAAAATGCACGCGACCACAGGGAGAGAGACACGCAAACTCCAAATAAACAGCAGCAGGCGTCAGGGTCGGGATCGAATCCATGACCCCCTGTACACCAGGCGAGGTAGTTAACATCTCTTAGCCACCGTGATAGGACCTTATACCAACAACATTTGCCGAAGTGCTCCAATGGCTGTTGGGCCATTGGTCTATAACCGCTGTGAAGGTCGCATACCATGGTGGCTTTTCCAATCGTGAAATTGCCAAACTTCACAATTGAAGATCCTTCTGAAAAAGTGTCATGGCCTCGCCAAGACTCTCATCAATAACGGCCATTCATAGTGTAACAATCCACAGCACGATAAAGGCCTTTCGTTGCTGTACCTGCCGCGGGAGTTGTTCGACCATACTTCACCATGCAGGTCAGTGCAGGTGGGTTGGTGAAGGCGGACGAGCATAGAAGCGCAGTCCAACAACGGATTCGTTTTGCTGACCTGCCAGCTGTTCCCCACCACGTAACCTCGCAGCAGCCGACAGCAACCTGTTGTGCATGATTGTTGTAAACTCATCTCAAGCACGAACCAGACTGAAAAGCTGCTCAGCTTTCAAGATCTGACCAAATCCAGCTCGTTCCAAACGAGGGTATTTATTTTCGTTATGCGAGTTTACTCGGGAAATCATCACAGGTATCGTCACTAAATTTTTAACTACTGACATGCGATCCGAAAAGTAATTTGCTGATTTATGTTTTAAAATCGCCAAAAGAGATTTGCAGCAGCGTTTGGTCAAATGGGATCTGACCTGGTCATGAAGTCATAACAGTCCATAATCACGCTGTGTACGTACATACCTGTCAACCCATACGGTTTAACCGTATGCTTGTACAGGGAAATTGAGTTTTCAGGTCAATAAAGGGCACATCCGTTTCAATGCGAGCCAAAAATAATATTTATTTGTTTGTCCATAATAGAGTTTTTTTGGGTTAGATCGCGTGGTTATTTCACATTTATCCAATCAATTTATGCGATCCAACCCAAAAAAACTCTTATGGATATTGGTCGCGAAAGCCGACGTGCTTAACTATTTGTGTTTCTCCCTTGTGATGGGACTATTTAGGATTAACGTTGAGATGTATAAGGGCACGGGGTGACCAATGAGGTCTGAATTGATCTGTAATAAGGTAGGGCAGTGATCAGAGGTTGGTAGGTATGTAATTTACTGTAAACGTTTAACTTCTTTCGCACTGTACATAGCCATCCGTGCTAATCCTGGGCATTTTAATGACGCGTTCGAGCGTGCAAATGCAGTCGTGGTTATTTCACATTTATCCAATCTCGTGTCAACATCGCGTCCTAATTACACGCAATACGAGTAACGGCTATACGTTGGGGGTGTTTATTGTTTGCAGTACCCACAGACGGACAATAAAACACATTATTGCATTCCTGTGTATAAGGCAATGCTTGCTACGTAAATACATTACGGAAATTAATCTGCGTGGATTTAGTCGATGCACGGATAAATAATGCCGAGGTTTTTTTAAAATCCAGCAGTGGACAAGACCATGGCAAATGCTGTTGTGAAGCTCACGCAGTCTGGAACATGATGGTAGAGCTACATCCAGAAGATAACCAATGGCTATTGATGATGAAGCATTAATTCAACAGTGGTTACGCAATAGCTGCTGACGATGGGAGGATTTCCATGCATCAGCGGAGTGACCATGGCTGATGGTGATTAAGTAATTTACTATGATAGTGGCCTTGATCCAGTGGTGGAGAGTCCATGGAGAATGATAGCAGGTCGCCCATCCAGCAGTGGATGGATCGAGGCTTGGTGACAACAATAACTGGAGCAGTTCATACAACAGCACGTGAATATCATCCGTATTGAGACACCACGCTCGCCAGCTCAGCTGAGAGTTGGCTGCTGCTGCTGCTAATGATGGCATACATACATCCAGCAGTGGATAGACCACGGCAGATGACCGATAGATTCCACAACATAAACATTCCGTGAGAGGAGATCACTTTGCGAGAAAAAGCGAGATGAAGCACCGCGAGCCGGCTCTGACCGACCGGACGGACGGAGTGGGCAGCCTGTTTCTGCGGATGAGGATGATGTGCAAGGGTGGTCAAGATGTATTGTGACCCCACCCCCACCCACCCCCCAATAAATTAACCCATAACATTTTTTTATTTCGCACATTCATTTTTTTTTTAAATAAACCTTACTTTTTAAAATACGTATGTTTCAGAATTGAATGGGAGGGGGTGGGGTCACAAGACATCTGGCCCACCCCTGTATCGGTACTGTATTAACCAACACCCATCCGCTCTGTATAATGGCGCACAGAGAGAGAGAAAACCCACAGGATGTGTTGCTCGTCTGTCCTTCTACACCAAGATCACAACAACACCACAACCACCACCACCATCATCATCACCTCGCCCATTCTCAAGCTCATCAGATATTCGCCCGCGTGTGGCGCTCCATCTCCCATCTCAGCCAAGGTCCTCACCGCCACCACCACCACCACCACATCAAGCAGAACACCATCAATCGCCACCCCCATGGGTCACACGAAATAACAAAAAAACACCCGACGTAGGGAGAGGAATGCCATCTCCCCATCCTCGCGGCTAGCGACGCTGCGTGCGTTTCAAAGAGACGGGAGAAACGCGTCTCACGCGATCGCCGTGGAGAGATGGTGGTAGCGATGAGATGGGAGCGTTGAGATGGGACGATGTTGACTGCGCGTACGGGGGTCGAGAGGAACGAGAGAGGCGCACAAAGACACGGGGTGGGTGCCGTGGGTGGGGGGTGGGTGGTGTGCTCCGCCACCGTGGGGAGACGGAGCGGCGAGATCAGTTGGCGCACCACCACCGCCACCATCATCATCACCACTACCACCATCACCACTACCATCATCATCACCACCACTACCACCATCATCACCACCACCATCATCATCATCACCACCATCATCACCACCAAGCACATTGGGACCCAGGGAGAGGGAGGGATGGCGGCAGCGTGGCCTTCATCCAGCAGTGGATCGACAATGCCCATCACCGACGCTTAACGTGTCGGCGTTTTAGCGGATACACCCGTGTCAGCATCGCAACAACAGACGGAACGGACCAGAAACGTGTGTGCACGTGTGCGTGTTTGTCACACGTACACAACACACGCACACGTGTAAAACACACACATGCGTGTAAAACACACACATACACACGACTGTTGCCTGTCGTCTGCGTGTAGTTTTGTTTCCCCGCACACGCTCCTCACCTCGCAATATCCGCCGTGAGACGACGAGGACGACGAGGAGGAGGAGGGTGGGCAGCGCCTCTCCGTACTTCACAAAACAACCCACGCGTGGCGCCGACGAGGTCTGATGATGGCGGGAGACGATTGTGATGACGACGATGACGACGACGGCGACGATGATGATGGCGATGTGCGCGTGACGCGACTTTCCGAGGGGTCTCGCAAGGAGCCGGCGGAACCCTGTGGGGGGGGGGGGGGCGGGGGGGGGGGGGGGGGGGGCGGGAGGGTTCTTCTTGTCCGGTTGTTTTCTGTGGGAGAGCGACGCCGCGTGACCCGTGGTGGTGGGGGGGGGGTGTCTGTGTGTGCGTGTCACTGTGTGGATGTGTGTGTGTGCGTCACTGCGTGTCTGTGTGTGTGCCACTCTGTGTCTGTGTGTGTTTGTCTGTGTATGCGTGTCACTCTGTGTGTGCGTGTCTGTGGTTGTGTCTGTGGGTGTGTGTGCGCGTCACTCTGTGTGTCTGTGTGTGTCCGTTACTCTGTGTGTGTGCGTCACTGTGTGTGTCTGTGTGTACGTGGTTGTGGTGGTTAGCGCGCTGCGCTACGAACCTGGCTGACTAGGGTTCGATTCCCGCTCACGGCCAACACCGGTGACGATTATTTGAACCGGTCGCTGGGCCTCCCCTAGGTCGACTCAGCCTGAAATGAGTACCTGGTGCGGTTTGTAAGCATCGCCACTAGGGAGACAAAGGCGGCCGGGCGTGGTGTTGGCCACCCACCCCTCGTGTGCCCCTACAGTCTGTTACAGTCTGTTCCAGACTACACGGGAGATATTTTTTTTGTATTGTTGGTGGTGGTCGCGGTTGGGACTTCCAGCCGACTATCGGCAATGTCTGAGAGCAGCAGGGTTATTGGGCGGCAGGGCTTTAGGGAGCGAAGCGAACAAAAAGTGTGTGTTGGCGTGGTGGTGGGTGGTGGTGGTTTGTCCGTGTTGCCACATCTAACGGGTAAAAACCACCAGATTCCAGCTCAAATTGCCACGGATGCCGCAGATTTGTATCTTTACGAGAACTCTGGAGATCAGGGGATCGGTAAAACATGCGGGCGGCTCTTTGGCTGCCCCCTTGCGGGCTACCGTTTTAAAAAAAAAATCTGAAATCTTCAACATAATTTAACGTAAAAGGTGGCAGGGAATGGGTCACTACGGAATGTCTTGGTGACGACATAACGTACCGTCAAACAGTACTTTTTAAAGAATAACGAAGGGGTGGAGGGAATAAATATACAGAGTTTATTCCATCACCTATTTTGTTTAAGCTTGAATGTGTCATCTGCCTGCTGGTGTTAGTGTACAATCAGCTCTGCGCGTGATGCGACTTTCGCAACGATTTTGGTAAAAAAACAAAAAGAAACACAATGGCTCTCGATAATTCCAGAAATGTCAGTTCTGTGCAGATGTACCGCCCACGTGTCCCAGTGCATCATGCCCCCCCCCCCCCCGGGGTCGATAAGAAGTAAGTACCGTATCAATTTTGTAGGAAAAGTTCACGGTGGTTCTATGACTCGATTAATCGATTCACAACCACCCCTCCCCCCTTTGTAATGTAAAATTTCCACCACCCCGGCTGATGGTTGTAAACAGGAGATCAGCATTTCCTCAATGCCATTTGTATTGTCCTTGTGTAGCCCCCGGAAATATTCCATCAGATTTGGTGGGGCGTGGAGCGGTTGTGGCTATTCGAGTGGCAGCACTCTTCGATAACGGTGAACAATTGCATGACAATCTTAGTAATTTATAAAGATCAGATAAATAGATCACCCTTTTGTTGGGCACGTAAATAAATAAATTCCACGCAAAAATGTCCCACTTTACGTGATACCCACACTGGCCTTATCCTGTTAGCTAAACGTTTATATCCTAAAAGAATAAGCTTTTATTTTAATGTAAAATATCCGTCTATCGAACAAAATAGAAAAAAAATATTTTTAGAGGTAAAAGCTCTGATGTGGCAAGAGCAGTTGGAGACTGAAATCATGACGTCATAGTGATTCATGCACGGCTCGCTGGCTGTAAATGATCGCAGTTTAGTGCCCTTTTCACATCACGCACGTGACGAGGGTGGTTCATTTAGCCCGCAAGGTTAAAACCTTCAAACTGGTGGGTCTGGGGCAAGTTTTCATTTAGTCATACACATTTTTGTTGTAGAGTTAAGAGTCTCAGTGAAGTCGATGACAACCTGTGGAATTTTAGGAGGGTCTGGGTGTGGATTCCAATTGTGTAATTCTCTGAGTCTAGTCGACCAAAAATGTCAAAATTTAGTTCACTCCGAGTCGTGAAATATCTTGCTTGGTGATGCTGCATTTGCGGTGGCGCACAATAAACAAAATAACTCAATAACACATTCGTCACGTGCT
The DNA here is from genome assembly GCA_014621495.2 of Entosphenus tridentatus. Lineage (NCBI taxonomy): Eukaryota > Metazoa > Chordata > Hyperoartia > Petromyzontiformes > Petromyzontidae > Entosphenus > Entosphenus tridentatus. The sequence continues at coordinate 1,553,829 of CM025628.2, forward strand.
ATGAAGAAGGGTCATTGCCCGAAACGTCGTCTGCTCTATATTATACTCGGCGGGGTAATTACACTCAAAACAAATGCAAATGAAAGACATCTGGACTGAGAAGTAAATACAGTAACTGTAAGTGGGCTGGGAAATGGCCAATGGACTGGTGAGAGAATGACAGCTGAAAATAACACAAAGACAAAGATCCTCCGTATAGCCTTAACAGACTGTTGGGGCAAGTGCTGTTAGCGAGCACCTGTGAAAGCCGGCACGGCACACGAAGGGGTGGGTGGCCAGCATCCCATGCCCGGCCGCCTTTGTCTCTCTACTGGCGATGTTTGCACACCACAACAATATTTGAGGCTGCGTCGACCTAGGGGAGCTCCAGGACCGGTTCAGATAATCGTCACTGGTGTTGTCCGTGAGCGGCAATCGAACTCGGGTGGCCGGGTTCGTAGCGCGATGCACTAGCTGGTGCATGCCCTCAAGGACGCCCACGGTGGAGATGGAGCGTGGAAACGCAAGACCATTTGGGAGGGTTGGGGAGGCCCTCATCCAGCAGTAGCTAGATCATGGCTGGCTGTGATGCGAGGCGATGTCACGTTTAGGATAAATATACGAATCGCAGACGTGAATAATCCATAACAATGTATGTGCTGTGATGAAGGGTAATTTCCCAACACGGTGACTATTATATATTAATTTTATGTCAAGGCGGCAGTGTTATTGACATGTACAGACCTGTCGGTGAGTATTATTCCAGGTATTATCAGGTCATCCAATCGGTAAACTCCCAATATACATCTACTGTGTAGCCGATTACCACGACTGCTTTTCCCCAGTACACTGCAGTTTCTACTAACCTTGCTAAATCATCATTACAGTATTATTGTGTTACTCGTAGAGCAAACCCAAAACAGAACATGGGGAGATCATATAAACTGCACATTTATTGTTGTTATTGATATGTAAATAAGCGACACGCGTGTTGAATTTCCTTTCTCATGCAACTGCAGTATTATGCAACTGGGGATTATATTGCTCTAAAGGCATGTATTATTGTTATAAAATCAGGTGTTGCTGATCTCTTAATGTCTCTCGCACATGCAACGAGTATGATGTGTGTTAACATTTAACTCATCTCCACGACTCTGGATTTCCCACTCAGTGTGCCCATGTGCGTGTCTATGTGGGGACCAGTGGCGCAGTGGTTAGCGCACTGCGCTACGAGCCCAGCGACCCGAGTTCGATTCCCGCTCACGACCAATAACAGTGGGGAATACCTGCACCAGTCCTGGGCCACCCCTAGATCGACTCTGCCTCAAATGGTTCCCTGGTGCGGTGTGTAAACATTGCCACTAAGGAGACAAAGGCGGTCGGGCGTGGTGCTGGCCACCCACCCCCACGTGTACTGCTCCGGCCTTCATAGGTGCTCGCTAACAGCACTTGCCCCTACAGTCTGTTAAGGCTATACAGGGGATCTTTGTCTTTATCTTTGTCTGAGTGTGTACCTGTTTTTCGTCTTCATGCATTCACACGGCTCTGACTATGCGCGTGTGTATGTCTGTCTTAGTGGAGTGCTGTGGTTAACCCACTGCGCTCTGTGACATGTCACCCGAGTTCGATTGCTAGCCATGGCTAACATCACCGGTGCCGGTCAAGAATCGTCAAACATCCCCCATGATGAACGTGGAGAGGTCTCCGTCCAGCAGTACATTTGCAATGGGCTGAAAATTATTCGTTTCCATTGAGACGCGGAGTCTCCATTCCATAAAGTCAAGCCACACGGACATTCCCCGCGTGTATTTTCCATTCCCTTCCATCCCACGGCGTGACAATTGAATGTGCAGGTGATGCAACTGCACCGGTGCCCATAGGCCGGAGAGGAACAAACGCCGGACGACGAATAAGGGGATAAAAAGGGGATGAAATCACTCCTTGCATCAGGGCCTATGAAGTCAACCATGGAGCCCATACGCCCAAACAAATCAATAGGGACTCTACGTTATTGTGGTAAATCTAATGACTTCATCCCAATATGCTTCGGACCCATTTTTTTTTCTTTTACAGAAAGGATTATTGCCTACGAACGGCTGACCAGCATTGGTTCAAGCAAGACTCGCTTTGATGATGGGACACTTTCAGTTTAATTGCACCAATCCTGATGATAAGATACACCACCCCCAGAAAGCCGTGGAGCCCATGCGTTGTGTAATACGAGATACGAATGTGGGGACGAGGTGTTATTTATTTTGATAGTCAAAAAATTAGCACAAAATACGCCTCCTTCCCATATCCGTCTCCCCATATATATATAGTATTATTTTACACATCTCATCAGCCACATCACTCTCTGATAGTGCACGATTTTAACAGCATTGCAGGGACAGATACGTGGCGGGGAATTATCTGCGTATATATTTTTGTTTATATATATTCTCCACGTCGATGGTGATAATTATTATTAAATGTTTTTTTTTTTACATAATATGTAGTGTGATGTATGTATTCCTTCGTACACAGTGCCGGATGAAGCTAGTGCGGGACCTGTAGCATATGTTATAAAGGGGCCCTAAATAAAAAAAACCCATTAAAACACGATTTTTCTACTTGCATAGTAAAGTAATTGTATTTTGCATTTGCTATACAGCCAGAGAATAGGACAAACCGCTAACCTTAAACACCCGGTCGTTCGTAGAAGTTGAAGGCGGTATAGTACTATGGTAATAGAGCAAGTGCAGAATCACTGAACCGGAATTGATAGCTTGAAAGCATTTAGCGCGGGGCCCTTGAAAGTGCGGAGCCCGTAGCATTCGTAGCTACTTTTGCTATTAGGGTAATTCGCCACTGTTCGTACACAATTACAATGACGTAAACACACGTGGTTGAATAAAACAATTGAATGTATACATTTGGCCGACGGCTTACATTTCAAACATCCTCGTGTGACTCAGACGGTATTGCCCATTAACAAAGGGACTTCTTTCAGAATGCGGGGTTTCGGCAGAAGAGTCACCAACGGTCAACTGGAAAGACCATCGGGAGAGGCGATGATGGCTGGAGGGGTTCTGGAGGTGACTGACAAAGGTTGCCGGTTGACTCACAGACCCCCCCCCCTTCCCCGATCGCGGTGTCAATTTGACTATTCCGAATGTGAATATATGCAAATTAATACGTCCAGAGCTGAAGATTCCCAGATAACGTAATGTGCACGCCGACAAGGCATGACAATCAACATCATGTACACTACAACTACTTTTTTTCTAGATGCAAATAAGTTGAGAATTACACACACTTCACCTGTAAGGTCATAAAATAGACCTAGATAACGGGTTAACACATACAAGGGGGGGGGGGTGTGGCTGATTGACTCAGGGTACTGATAGTTATATTGAGCAATGAGATGGCGACACTGAGAGCCTGGGTTCAAATCTGGGTTTGAGCCACCAAGTTTTCAATTGCAATGGCGTTATGGTTAAATCTTGATTGAAAGCTTTCATGACTGCAGGAATTCATATTCTTTAGGTCTTTCGGTAAAATCACGTAGATAGGTTAAAATAAAATAACAAAATTACAACGTTTTCATCGAAATGTCGCTTACGTTGCGATCAAAAGTTTTTGTTATTTTTTTTGAACCTATCTACGTGACTTTACCGAAACACCCGAATAATATGGCGTTATGGTTTTCAACACGGGCACCAATAACTGCGAAAATCCTTGATCTCACATCATTTGTCTTATTCCAGCACGCATAATTATTTTAACGTGTAATGGATATGTGATGCATAGCCTTTCCAGGGCTTACACATTACGTACACCTGGTCTGCAGCTTTGACTTATGGACTGGAAACTCGGGCAATGGGAAAAAAACGGAAAAGTGCACAAAGAAGCGTGGGGAGCTGAATGCTGAGAAATACGCCGAGAAACAGACAGAGAGAGAGGAATTCATGGATCAGAAAAGAGACCCACATAAGGCACATCACATTGATGCATCAATTAATTGATTTAAATCGATTCTTAAGCTCACGATACAGCAAATACAATAATATAGCGTCACCCGTGCCGTGTTCACTTGCCCTATCCAGCCACTAGAGGCCGCTACATTGGTTACAAATATAAAAAATATATAATCGCGCAGGTGGTTCATTGTATATACAACTAGTAAATAATCAGTTCTTGCTCCGAAATGGCATATAAGAGACAACTGTTATTGTCATGTTCTTCCCAGAACCGTAATCTGCTTTTTATGGAATAAAAATGGAAGGATGTTTATTATGTGGTATATTTTTATTCTATACGATTTAAAGAATATTGTGGAAAAATAATTGCATTATCGGGAGCACAAATTTAAAAGTTAGAGCAATTTTAAATGAGCCGAGGTGAGTCTTATCTACTCGTGACTCACAACCTGAACTTTTTGCGCCGTTTAAATGCAATTCCATGTTTTACTTGTTGCATGAAAAGTCCCGCGTAGACATTTATCAAGCTAGTTTCGGTGGCAATGGACTGCAGATATTGTTCGGGCAGAGAGGAGCCTCGCCAGCAGCCAACCGGGAAACTCGAGGCATGGTATGATATACAAATAGTACATGCTATATGAAAAAGGGCCATTGCGCGAAACGTCGCATGTATCAAGGATCATTGCCCGAAACGTCGGCTGTCATATTGTTGAATTTCCTCATTGTGTTACTTGCATTCTTCACAACTGCGCCTACGATTAGTTTGTGTCGTCAATAGGATACCCCGCGTCTACGGGAACAGTGCACGCGTGCATCTGTAGGGGGGTGTCGTCCTGCCAGGTTCACCACCTCGCGGTCAATTTGCGTGCATCGCCTTCACACTTCCTACCCACCCACGTGACCCTGCTCGTGCGTGCACGTGCTGGGCCGGTTACTGCATCGCAGGACCGAGAAGAGGGCTTCGGAAGGAACTACTCGTAGGGGCCTTCATACAGCAGCCGATTCTTCATCAGAGCTACCGATGACGATGGTGATAATGATGCTATCCGCGCGTCGAGGTGGAGTGGTGGGCGAATCGGTTTCGCCGAGCACTGCGCTATGAGCCCCACGGGCGCCGTTTGATTCCTGGCCACGGATTGTAATGTAACTCAGTGGCGAGTCACATTACAATCGGTCCTACAGCACCCCCCGTGGTGCATGCGTAAGTATATACACACGTTTACATGTATAAAGACAAAGGGTCCCCACAATAGCTCCCTATATATCTGTTAAGACCAAGGTGGTGGCGTGGTCAGCAGCGTGCACGCCGACTTTTGACTCACCAATGTGGATGATTACACACCGCACCAGGTACTCATTTGAGGCTGAGTCGACCAAGAGGAGGCCCAGGGCCGGTTCAGATATTCGTCACCGTTGTTGGTGGTGAGCGGGATTCTAAATCGCGCAGTGTGCCAACTATTGTGCCACTGCTCCCAACACACACACACACAAAGATCCCGCGTATCGCCTTTAACTGATACTTGGGGCAAGTGCTGCTAGCGAGCACCTATATGAAGGCAGACGCGGCACAAGAGAGATAGTGGGTAGCCAGCACCACGCTCGGCCGCCTTTGTCTTCTCAGTTCTGATATTGACACGCTGCTAAGTCAAACTAGGGAGAGGAGCAGGACCGGCTAAGGTATTTGCCACTGATGTTGGCCGTGAGCGGTAAATAAACTCAGCTGTGCGCGAGCCACTGCACTCACTGCCTGTCTGTAGGTTTACCTACATTTAGACGCGCACACACACACACGACATCAACATAACTGGTCTGTAAAAAACCCCAATATCAAAACAAGACTACATGCAGGGCAATGAAACTCCCAATTCGTGACACTAACATTGCGAAATACAGGTTATTCGGCCGGCGAGTTGTTGACAAGAGTGATCTTCAATAACTCCCAGACGTGTCTGGCTGAGTCTCAAGCTTGTTTTCATTGCGAGGCTTCCTCCATTCGGAAGTTTGACGACTTCTACTTATGATGGAATGCGTGGCATATGGGAGGAAACCAGATCGGACGGGGAAATCCCACGCAGACAACAAGGGGTATAGGTCACTCTACAAGAAAGAAAACTCTGCACAGATGTATTCAATAGCCTCGTGTTCTATTGCCATCTCCTGGCTGCGCAACCGCCCAAACCGACAATCGATTGGTGTTCACTATTTTGACGAGATCAAGCGCCTTCATTGTGATTTGATCGCAAGCACATCAGCAGTCTTCACAAATAGCCATACCTCCATGATCATTTTGAATTCTACATTTGTTGAGACATCTGTTAGCGAGTGTTTGTTAAGGCCAATACTGCACACGAGTCGGTGATGTGGCCAGCACCACGCACGGCAAGTCGTCTTCATCTCTCCCCAGTTTTCTGTTGATGCATACACTGCCCTACGCACTCATTTTAGGCCGAGTTAACCTAGAGGATGATAAGGGCACGTTCCCACTGGTGTGATTACGTATACACTGACCAGGGGATTTACTTTGGTGCCAAAAATATTACGTGCCGAGGACGTTTCTTGCCCTGCAAATGTACACCTACGATCCAATATATATTGGAAGCAGGGGATGGTGATTCACAAAGAGATCCGCAGAACTCTCAAACCCACTGGGCTGCGAGGTGGACAGGAGACGGCAGTACAGCAAGTGGGTTCGTGAATCAGTCTGTGTGGAACTTTGGGTGTTATCAGGGTGCTCCGAATGCATCCCACATGTCAAATAACAACTTACAAAAAAATTTTCCAAAAAGTTTTTCACAAGGTAAGGCCCACTGAGCTGTATAGCTCTTTTTCAGAAGCGACCTGGCCACATATAATAGGTCAACAAAGTGGCTTATCATGTGGAAATGTATAGCAGGCACACATTCTAAACGCATGTTGATTCTAAATGTGGAGGGAAAAACCAGAGGACTCGGATAAAAATCCACGCGACCATGGGGAGAATATGCAAACTCCAAATATCCAGGCATCAGGGCCGGGATGGAACCCATAACCTTCTGTCTACCAGGCGAGGTAGTTCACATCTCGCCATCGTAATGCAATGTCAGCGTTTGATTTAAAGCCAGAACAGTCTGGAACGCTGTTCCAGTATTTTTGGCCCACATCACCCGTCTCTCCTGAGTGTGTCCCCATGACACCGGACCTATTTTTTCTTACAAACCTGTTCATAGAATTATAGGAACATAGGGTACAATAATATAGGAATATCGTGGATATACAGGCGTTTCCTCCTACTCTAGTAGTAGTGCCTTATGCAAAAAAATCCCTACTCCAAGCCAGCTTAGCGTGCAGGGTTTCAGAAAATTCCGAGCGGGATATTCGGACCTGCGCAAAACCCTCCAATGGAAAGGCTTGGGAAACCTTCCTGGTTCGATACTGGGCATTCCAATGTTTGTATTAGTAATGTAGCCCTATCATCTCACCCAGCTGTCCCGCCGTTGCACCGCGGGGATGAAGCGATAAGATTTGCCTGCGCGTAGTTTCTGGGTAGAATGTTGCACGGCAGGGCCGTGGGAAATGACGACGGCTCTGGGGTACCTTCAGTTCAGCGGTGGAGCATTCACGGCTGATGGCAAAATCAACTCAACAGTTTTCGTCAATAAAACTGACTTCGAAAGAAAAATATATACAATATATAATAGGCGGCGTTTCGGATCATTGGCCCTTAGTCGTAGCACGTGACTGATTATGGGTGGATGATGGTAACTTGTAGCCATAATTGACGCTTTAATGAAAAATAGCATGAAGATAAATACATTTATTCTCTTCCCAACAAACGCTTAGCCTGAATATTCAGTGACAAAACTCAGCACGGCCACACTTACTCGCATACATAGAAACAAATATCCCCCGTATAGCCTTCACAGACTGTTGAGGCAAGTGCTGTTATCGAGCACCTATGACGGCTGGATGTTTACACACCGCACTAGGTACTCATTTGAGGCTGAGTCGACCTAGGGTAGGCCCAGGACCAGTTCAGATAATCTTCACTGGATACATAGAGACGCACATACACAGAGACACGCATACACAGAGACACGCATACACAGAGACACATACACACAGACACACGTGTAGACACAACACACACACACGCACACACCAGTGCCATTAAATATATATTTACAGACCCTATCACAAGCCACCGATTAGATGAAGGTCTTGCCCTGTCATATCGGTTGTGGGGCTTGTTCGACCATACTTCACCATGCGGGTCACTGCAGTGGTGGACAGGACCAGTTAAGACATCACTCACCCCCACTATACCGACATGCAACCCAGTATTCGCGTTATGTAACGTGCATCTTTCATTTAAAAAAAAATCCCTCCTATTTTTACGTGCTTATTTAAAAACAAAAATCCACCACGAGGTTCAATGTTCACTTCTGACATCATCTGAAGCTTCTCTCCGTCCTGCCGGAGTTGCGCGAATTAACGCTCGCGGGCTCTCAATGCCCGCAGGTAGAACGCAAGAATCAAATCAAGTTCAAACGCAAACTCGTTTGCATAAAGGGTGGGGGGGG
>CM025628.2:1568144-1586961 GCA_014621495.2 Entosphenus tridentatus
GTGTCTCTCTCTGTGTGTCTCTGTGTTGTGTCTCTCTCTGTGTGTCTGTGTTGTCTCTCTCTTTCTGCTTGTGTGTCTGTGTGTCTATGTTGTGTGTCTCTCTCTGTGTCTCTGTGTGTGTCTCTCTCTGCTTGTGTGTCTGTCTGTGCGTCTCCGTGTCTGTGTTTTGTCTCTCTCTCAAATGTAGTTCTACCTGATGACGGTTGCTTGTGTTGCAATCGAAACGTTGTATTCTATTATTTAATTTATTTTCTTTCTACGTAATAGGGGATCACAAGACAGATCTGGAGCACCAGCGTGACGCTCCCCGCCTTCCTGCACATCCGTCAAATTCACATGAACGGGTTTACGTTAACTTCGTGTTCACCCAGGCGAGATAACTCAAGAGACCGGGGACACGGCTCATTTGGAAGAGTGAAGTGCGGCGATTGGCTGCCAGTAGGGGGCATTGATCGCCGCCGTGCAAAGTCCCAACTGAGCAATTAACTACGAATTGCTTCAGTAAACGCAATTTTATATCGCTCCTAAACCGACCTCTCCCGTCCTATGTCACTCTACTCCCCTCCATGCACTCCCCTATCTCTCCCCTCTCATCTCACTCTACTCCCATCCACGCACTCTCCTACCTCTCCCCTCTCATCTCACTCCACTCTCCTCCACGCACTCCCCTACCTCTCCCCTCTCATCTCACTCTACTCCCCTCCACGCACTCTCCTACCTCTCCCCTCTCATCTCACTCCACTCCCCTCCACGCACTCTCCTACCTCTCCCCTCTCATCTCACTCTACTCCCCTCCACGCACTCTCCTACCTCTGCCCTCTCATCTCACTCTACTCCCCTCCACGCACTCTCTGCTCCACCATATGAGGCTTCCTGTCGAGCTCACAGGTCAACCTTGGAGTCAGTGAGAGGTCGCTCATGCTCCTCTGGTGCCCCCAATGTCTAGAACTCCCCCCTGTTATCTGTGCTGTCGACTGCCTGCTTCAGTTCAAGTCTCGGCTCATGGAGCTTCCGCTTTTCTCTCTGCCGATGATTGACCACTCCTTTCTACGTATTATAAACATACCGAAAATTCCTGTGCAGCATCTTGATATGTGATCACAATAACACACATTGAAATAAGTCTATTGATTTGTATTATTATGACGGCACAATTCTTCATTAAGCCCATCGTATTTTCTGATTGCTTGGCAGCATACAATGAATCATCCCAATACAGAAGACAGAAAAGAGGAAGACCCTGGACACTATGAATATGCAAAGTAGACAAACGCTTGGCACAATGGGATGTAACAAAAACAACAGCGGATACTATGTGGGACCAGATGGGAAGCGATACAAGGTCACCGAGCGTGCTCGAGCGGCTGTCAAGGCGAGAACGTAACCTGATAGCCATGCCTGAGTAGACTTCACCCAATAAAGGAGAGCACTTTGTTTTTCTGTAGCAACTACAAGCCTGGCGCCACTGGGTGATACGCCCATGTTTCATATGAACTCTGTACTTTCCCATATACAGCTTGAGAGAGAGACACGTAAAAAAGCACAGATTGTCTAAATGGGTGTTTACCTGTACAGCGGTGTCATTCACCCACAATCATGCAAATTGGTTCACGCTTGAGTGTTAACGCTCTGCCTTTGTTTAATGTTCAACGTTTGTTTGTTTGTTTTTTTACTTAATAAAATAACTACTTAAATGTATGTCCATTTGCAATGTGTACATAGTTACACGAACCGGAACGTGTTGTATCGACTCATGAAGTGGTTATGTAACCGCCCAGGCGAGTGACTCAGTGGTAGCTACCCAATAAATGTCTAACGTTAAGCCAACGTCGGTAGAACGTTGAACCAACGTTGGGCGAACGTTGAACCAACGTCGGTCGAACGTTGCATCAACGTCGGGCGAACGTTGAACCAACGTCGGTCGAACGTTGAACCAACGTCGGTCGAACGTTGAACCAACGTTGGGCGAGCGTTGAACCAACGTCGGTGGAACGTTGAACCAACGTTGGGCGAATGTTGGGCGAATGTTGGGCCAACGTTTGCTCAACGGTTCCAACCACATGCCAACAAACGTTGGGCCGAACATCGTTGGCATGTTTAGTGGCAGAGCGAGTGGCGAGCAATGACACGATTGTGAGTTCCAATTTCGGTTGTGGGGGATTGACTCAGCCCATCATCTCTCTAGGTTACATAAAATCGGTACCACCTTGAGGGGAAGTCAATAGTGGTTGTCCTGTGAATGAACCCCCACCATAACAATGTGTAATTGCCACCACTGGCTCAGGGCTGTAAGCAGGAGATGAGCGCACACACATTTTGGCTGTTGATTTATTCCTCGAGATTGATATGTCGGTGCGTGTGTACACGTGGCGCAGACAGCGTGAATTGCTCCGCGCGTCATGTGGGACATGTTTAACATGCATCGGACACGTGCAGCATGGACCTCCTTAATTTGCATTTGAATGGGGAAGAGTAAATTGGTCAACGCGGAAAGACGGAGCGCGGTGCAGGGGAGTGCGAAACGTGTATTTTTTTACTTCTTAAAATCTAAGTTGGAGTTCCCTCCATCCCCCTTCCTCCAATTCATTCCACGTGTACTCATTTCGGGAATCGACTCGCGCCTTCCTGCCTCTTCCCGGTGCTTATCGGATGCCTCTTCCATCGTTGAAATCTTCGGCTCCAGCGCTGACCGCAAAAAAAAAACAACCTCATGTTTAGTTTATTTTTGTTCTACGCAGTCAAATTTCATTCTCCATTTTTTACGGTGCCCCAAGTAAATGTTAATGTCTCGCCTAAGGCGTCTGAAAGGTAGCTTCCTCATCGCCCCCCTCTTGAAAAATATACCCATGCTCTAGCAATCATCTCATACCTGTCTATCTATGCACGTGCACTGACAGACGAAGACATTCACCGCATGTCCCGCTCTACAGGAAATATTAAGTGAGAGGGAAGCATCGTTGGCGCTTTTCGCTCCACCGGCTCTTTGCAGGAAGTTCACTGAAGTGGATCATTCGCACCCTATTTGTCTTACTGTTATCTGTACATGGCACGCATTCCTACAGAGGGATGGGAGCGGTGGGCACAGTGGCTACCACAATGCACTGTGTGGATGGACCTGGTCGCGAACCGAGTTTATTTACCCGGGCATGGCTAACAACAGCAACAAGTGACATGTAATGTGGTCTCACAGTACTGCCCCTATAGTACTGCCCCTATAATCCTATAGTAATGCCCCCCCAACCAATACACACACACACACACCCATTCATCAACCCACAAACTGACCAGCGTGATAAAGTATGGTCAAACAACTCCCATGACCCACAGCGTGCGGGCATTGTGACGTTGTGTTTAGGTATCACGAAGTGGGGATTTCTTTGCGCTGAGTTTGTGCGTACAAAATAGATGTTGTTGATTTTTTGCGAACGTTTTTTTCAAATCACAGTGACGAGAGACTTTACAATGTCGACATTTTAGCGTCTGCACGTGAGACGTGTTATCTCATTCCCCCATCCAGCAATGAATTCGCCAAAACATTCAACGGAGTGTTGGGGCAAGTGTTATTTGCGAGCACCTATGAAGGCCGGCACGGCACACGAGGGCGCTGGACGGCTAGCACCACGCTCGGCCGCCTTTGTCTCCCCAGTGGCGATGTTTACACATCGCACGAGGTACTCATTTTGAGGTTGAGTCGACCTAGGGGAGGCCCAAGACCGGTTCAGATAATCGTCACTGATGTTGGCCGTGAGCGGGAATCGAACCCGTAGTCGCCAGGTTCATAGCGCAGCGCGCTAACCCCTACACTACCGCTCCCCACTACATATATTCACACACATACAGACCCTACTTCAATTAACTTTATTTCTAACGAGCTGAGTCAATTTCAACAACACATGTTTGCAAGGTGTCGTTGCTAAACCTGGGGTTTCCAAAAACCGCATTCCTCGCGACGCTCCACCACGCTCCGTCTTCCACGTTTACCAATTTACTCCTCACCATTCAAATGCAAATTAAGGGGTTCCACGCTTCACGTGCCCGATGCTTGTTAAACAGTTCCCACGTGACGCGCTATAACAATTAACGCTGTGTGCGTTCAAAGGACCGAATAAAAAATGAAGATTGTGAGGTCGGTGTGCGTGTGTGCACGTGGCGCAGACCGCGTTAATTGCTCAGCGCGTCACGTAGGACCTGTTAAACAATAATCGGGCACGTGAAGCGTGGAACGCGTCACTTTGTATTTGATTTGGGAGGAGTAAATTGGCAAACGCGGAAAGACGTCGCGTGGTTGGAGGGACGCGAGGATTTCGGTTTGTAAAACCTGCGCGAAATATGTATTTTTTATTTCCTAAAAATTTAGTTGGAGTTCCCTCCAGCCCCCTTCCCCCAATTAATTCCACGTGTACTCATTTCGGAAATCGATTCGCGCCTTCCTGCCTCTTCCCCGCGCTTATGAGATGTCTCTTCCACTGTTGAAATCTTCGGCTCCAGCGGTGACCGCTAAAAAAATCCAAATCTCGTTTTCAGTTTTTTTTTGTTCTACGCAGTCAAATTTACTTCTGCATTTTACGGAGCACCCCCCAGTTAATGTTCATGTCTGAAAGGTAACTTCCTTATCTCTTGTCTCCATACAAATGACAGTACGTCGATACTCTTTGGTTCTTTCGGTGAATACTCTTAGGTTTTTTCGGTAAAGTCACGTAGGTAAAAAAATATAAAATAATGGAAATAATAATAGAAATAAAATAATAAATCACGACGTTTCGAAGGCAACACAAGTCTCCGTCATCAGGTGGGACCGTCACAGCTAGATTTACTGTCTCAAGTGAGCTATCATTTTATATCTGTTATTATTTCTATAATTATTTATTATTATTGTTATTTTTACCTACGTGACTTTACCGAAATAACCAAAGAGTATGAATCCTTGCAGTCACGAAAGCTTCAAATCAAGACAGCACGTCGATCAACATGTCTCGTGTCGTGGGGGTAAGGTGTGCGTACAACCCACCTCTTCCACCGTGGAAGAGTAGACCAAATACCACGTGAGGGGGCGTTGCAGAGAGAGTGCAATTGAGTGGTCGAACGGAGACCGTCAACTATCCACAGCACGAGCACCGAGTTTGAACACGGGTGGCTAAAAAATACCAACCTGGTTTCTAAACCCAGGTTCTCAACATCGCTGGCTGAGCGTGTCGTTGTCATCCCGGCCACGGGGGGCTACACCTCACTCATCGCAGATAAACATTTCTACCTCGGTCGGCTTGACAACCCAAAAAAAGCACTCGACATAAAACTAACACGCGGCACTGTTCAAAAAGGCCCTGGCATGCAAATCTTGTCTTTACACTTAACTGTCAGGGCTGGGAGGGTCAGAGGTGACCTCCCCCCCTCCACACACACGAGTGCTGGGCAGTGGAGCCGTGCTTGAATCGTCAAATGACCGTAGCTTTAAAGACGGCGGGGTTAAGTGTGGGGTAGTGTGCGGCACGTTTTGAGATTTGTGGGCGAATAACGAAAGAAAGGAGGGTCGCGGAATCCCCCACTCGGTTTATTTGACATTGTTCCAACCTAACAGCCGAGCCCAGGCGCGGCACTTCTGTAAAATGAAACCATGCGCGCACCAAGAAAACCAAATACAATTTGCATTCATGCAGGCACGTGCAGGGGGAACCATGCCGGGCAGGAAGGGAGCTCAGCCCCTGGATGTTGTACAGTAATTGAAGGTGGACAAATCTGGGTAAAGGCGCAGCCCTGGAATTTCCTGCTCAAGCCGCTGTTGATAGAAAGGCCCTCTGCGAACAGCGGGACTCTACGGAGTCCCTCTAAGTGGGTGATTTAGGTCTACTCTTCCACGCTGGCAGAGACAACTTGGAATAAAGAGGTGGAAGTAGCCACACTCCATTCCCACCACACATGGCCTGCCGCTTGACTAATTGCGGTGTACAAATTTAAACTGCCGGGTAGATAGCGGAGGTGAAGTGGGCGGAACAATTAAAAATATTTGTATAAATACATAAATCTTGCCCCATTGCTTCAACTGCCGCGCCGGAAGATCGAATCAAAGCAGCGACCTCCGCATTGTAAGTCACTTGGTGACGCGCGCACGTGACAGATTAATTAATTAACTACCATTTGGTTCCTTCGAATCAAGTAGAAAGAAAATAAAATAAATAATAGAGTACGACGTTTCGATTGCAACACAAGCAACCGTCATCAGGTAGAACTAAATTTGAGAGAGAGACAAAACACAGACACGGAGACACACAGACAGACACGCAAGCAGAGAGAGACAACACAGAGACACACAGAGAGAGACACACAACATAGACACACAGAGACCCAATGCCTCTGTGTCGAGGCGTTAAATAGAGAGAGAGGTGGGTCTGCTGGAGCAGCTGCTGAAGCAGAGAAATTAGCATGTCAATGAAAGACCCAACAAGACTGGTACATTTTAGAGAGAGTTGTGTGGAAATCCACCCCGAAGCGACCGAGGGAGAGAAGATCAAATGGCCTTATTTTTAGAGAGAGAAATAGTTTGAGAAAACAAAATTTAGCAAATCTTTTGGAAATGTAATGTAATGCAACACAGGGAGTTGGCTAACACACAGTTAACGCATAGCCTGGTTGATTACGATCTCCAAAGATTGCTAAAATTAGAAGGTAAGTGTGAAATTTGACAGAGAGAGACAACAACTTACATCCTCCCCGTAGAAGTGGTTCAAACTTGATTTGAAGCTTTCGTGACTGCAGGAATTACTCTATGATTATTTCGGTAAAGTCACGTAAGGCATTGGGTCTCTGTGTGTCTCTCTCTGTGTGTCTCTGTGTTGTCTCTCTGCTTGTGTGTCTGTCTGTGTCTCTATGTTGTGTTTCTCTCTATGTATCTGTGTTGTCTCTCTCTCTGCTTGTGTGTCTGTCTGTGTGTCTCTGTGTCTGTGTTTTGTCTCTCTCTCAAATTTAGTTCTACCTGATGACGGTTGCTTGTGTTGCAATCAAAACGTCGTACTCTATGATTACATTTATTTTCTTTCTACGTGACTTTACCGAAAGAACCAAAGAGTAATTCCTGCAGTAACGAAAGCTTCAAATCAGCTTTTAATTAATTAACTATTAAGCAATGATAAAGTGAGAAGGAATGCACCAACGTGCTTGGCGTTTGTTCTCTTGAGATTCTGCGTAGATCTACTAAACTCTTTTTTTGTTTTATTTTAGCAGGTAAGGCCCACTGAGCTATATAGAGCTTTTCCAGAAGCGACCTGGCCACAAACGATAGCTCAACGAAATGGCTTATCGCGTGGAATTTATAACAGCCAATTACTCTAAACGCGTGATGTTGATTCTAAATGCGGAGGGAAAAAAACCGGAGGACGCGGAGGATACAAATCCACGCGAACACGTGGAGAGGGGCACGCGGGGAACATTCAAACTCCAAATATACAGCACGTGTCAGGGACGGAATCGACCCCACGAGCTGCTGTATACCAGGCGAGGGAGTTAACATCTCCTGGCCATCGTGGCGCCCTCTTGTCCGACTCCATGAGTTTGAGTCTGGCTTTGAGCCGCCTGTAATTAAACCGAACATGATATTATAGCGATGGTGCTGCGTTGACTGTGACACACATTACATGTAACAGGCAACGTTTTGGGCAATGACCCTTCTTCAAAGCACACCTTTCTGAAGCAGGGCCATTTCCCGAAACCTCACATAGTATAGAGTTTTGTTCGAAGGCCACAGTGTTATTGGCGAATGTGTTGAGTATTTACTTTGATTATAATTCATGATTTGTGCTTATTGCACCACGGCCAACGCAGCAGCAACGCCACATTTTTTGTAATGAACGATGGGTTTTCGAGTGAAGCCAGTTGGTTGATCTCAGCCCTGGAACGGCAACGTTCGGGAAAATTAAGGAATCCCCCCCCCCCGTCCCACAGTTTCTCTATGATTCAAAGCAAAAGCCCAGCCCTGCGGCACTTCTGCAAAATAAAGGTGCACACTGTGAGCAAAGTCAAATGTTATTCATCCAGGAACGTGCCGTGCCCCCGGTCCAGCCAGCGCCTCAAGCAGGAAGGGAGTTCCACCTTGAGTTTTGTCATCGCAGGTGACGTAAGGAGGTGAATGATTAATACATTAATTAATTAGAGAACAATGGGAACAGTGGAAGGGATGTGTAATGCAGCGATGTGCGTACGGGATGCATTGACATCCTGGGTTTGAATCTATGAGTTTCAGCCACTGCCTGCGATTAAACAGGGTGCCTAAGTGCAGCTTGGTGGTGTTCATTCAGACGCTGTCTTTCCGACAGATCTGTTCTTCACCTGAGGACGGCTGCTTGAGTTGTGGCCGAAACGTCGTGAGAATTGTATTTTATTATGTTGTATTTTATTATTTTATTATTTCCCTTCTACGTGACTTTACCGAAAGAACCAAGAATATAAGTGCAGATAGTTTATAGAATCGGCCATCAATGACTGGGCAAAAAAATCTCCCCATCACAATTTAATCGTGTGGTTATTTTTCCTCGCGTGCCCCGGCTACTTCTAGCTCTTAAGAGTGTTTTTTGGCTTTTTTAATGTTTCATTCACATGCGGCGAACACAATAGTCATGCCATAGAACATATATCCCGCGAGTCTTTGAGTCAATGCATACGACTGTGTATATATGACGTATTTCACCACTCTGGTCCGGTAGGTGAAGGCGGGGAGTGCATACATGTCGGGGGTATATAGAGGTACGGTACAACAATAGATGTTTCTGCACAGCCCCCTGCTGTCCCACAACGTAGCCCGGTAGCGTGATCACAATGTATGTGAGAGGTCAGGAGGATAATTGTCAACTTGCAAACGTCGGTCGATATCGGAGTAGGCAAGATAGGAGCAGAGCGTGGCTCAAATCGAGAGTCAGTCGGGGCCACGCCGTTTCGAAGAGAATGCTCTTAACGCATACTCTTAGGTTTTTTCGGTAAAGTCACGTAGGTAAAAATAAAAAATAATAAAAGTACATAATAAAAATAATATAAATAATACTATTTTTTTTCATAATAATACTATAATAAATAATAAACATAATAGAAATAATACTATTATTGTTCTTATTACTTATAATAATATAATAGGAATATAATATAATAATACAATATATAATATATAAAATAAAAAATAATACACATAATAGAAATAATCTTATTATTTTTATAATTTATAATAATAATATAATAATATATTTTTTTCTTTGCTTCAAATCTAGAATGCTCTTAACGGCCATGTCATGTAACAAACACTCCGGCTCGGCGCCTGTAAGATGAATTCCGCAGTTGAAATAAAGACAGCCGGCTATCATGTTCGAGATGAAAGCGGTGATCAGATGGGCAATATAATCTGCTCCGACGAATGGACCAGAAACACGCTGTGCATGCACCGCTGCGGAGGATGGTACACTCGCTCGCCTCGAACACGTGGAGAAATTGACGTTCGTACAACTACCACAGGGGTACGAGTAGACGTCTGTGTTGTGCCGCGCGGATTGCTGCATTACAAAGTACAGCTTGAGGAGAACCTTGCTCAGCTTGGAATAATAATACTAATTCTAGACTTGAAGCTTATATAATAATAATGATATTGAATTTCGATTTAAAGCTTTCGTGACTGCAGGGATTCATCTTCTTGGTTCTTTCGGTAAAGTCACGTAGAAGGGAAGTAATAAAATAACAAAAAATAAAACATAATAAAATAATTCTCACGACGTTTCGGCCACAACGCAAGCAGCCGTCCTCAGGTGAAGACCAGGTCTGTCGGGGAGACAGCGTTGTGGCCGAAACGTTGGAAAGAACCAAGAAGAATAATGATATTGATTAAGCGTCTTTCATCAACGATCTCAAAGCCTTGTGCAAAACAGCAGCGGACATTTCGACATTAAATAACTCATGTGGGGAAAACAACCTAAGAAGCTGTATTATAATAACGATAATAAAAATGAATTTTAAAATTAGTTTACTGATTGTTATAAAAAGTTGAACATACGCAAGTGTGAGATTAACATTTCAGGCAGGAGCGATACAACTGCCCAGAGACTTGGAGATGCTGGCTTCTCGTGGGGGAGCGGAAAGAGTTTCAGAGTGTGGGGGGGTCACACGCGGACAAACCTTTGTCGCCCATCCACCAAAGCCTCCCTGAGCCGGGCACGCAAAACAAGATCTGCATCTAATAGGGGGTTTCTCCTTTTTTCTGGCAACAAAACTGACACCTTTTGCAAGGAATCATGCTTACATTAACCACAATACTTGCAGTCAAATGCAAACAAAAAAACAATACTCTGCATCCCCAGACCCTTGGAGGCCTTGAGGGTTCCTTCTCGTGCACACGGTGATTCCACGTGTCTTGTGACCCACAATTAATTGACCCCTAACATTGTTTTAAACTTTTTCCTATTAATTTATGTTTTAATTAAACCTTTAAAAAATATATTTTAGAGAATTAAGTCGTGGGGGGTGGGGTCACAAAGCATTTGGACCACCCATGTGACTGGGTCAAGGGCGGCTTTGCGCCCCGCTTTCTATCAGCTTCAGCGTCACACTCTTTACACAAACAACCGCTAAAACTGACTCGTTAAAAACTATCGACTGTAAAATTTGGACGAACTACCCTTCAGAAAAAGACTTTCGAAGGTTGAGTTTTAGTTTCAATACTTAACGTGATAGTGGCACAATGGAGGGGTGGGAGGAGCTCGGGGGCAAGTGAAACATCCTTGTCTGGGGTTTTTTTTTTATGACAAATGTAATATTTCGAGACCCTTTCCAGAATATCATCTGAATGCGGATTAATTCCTCACTGACTCACTCGCTCGCTCATGGCCGTCTGTATATGTTAGATGATGATAGGATGCATTGTTACAAAATTTACGACAACCGTTTCCAAAATGTGTGTATAACTCGCATGACTCAGTCTGCATAGTTAGCATAAACAGATAATTCCAAACGTACACCCATTTGCCAATCAAATACAGGATGAACGCCCCCTCCCCCACGCTGTGTCAATCGTAGAGGGGGGGGGGGGTGAATTTAAGCCATACTTCACCACGCTGGTCAACGCAGCTTGATGCTAGACATGGGTGGGAATCGAACTATGGTGACCGGGTCCACGTGCGCAGCGCGCTAAGCCCCCGTCAGAGGTCGCAACCGGGTACCCGATACTCGTCCCCTACCCGATACCCGGCTACCCGTACCCGGCCGGGTACGGGTACCCGTTTGCGACCCTGGTGCGGCCGGGTACGGGTAAGGAATCAAAACCCGTTTGCGACATTTGCCCCCCGTGCCCCACCACCGCGTGATCCCTCAACTTCCGGGACCTCTCCCTGCCATGGCGCGACGCGAGCCGTTCGCCGCGGGTTTGCCCACCTTCCAACACTCATCGCAAGCGAATGTACTTCTCGTAAATGTGATGTCACATTTTTATTCAGCACTTTCCAAAAATTGGGAGAACTTTTGTATATATCTAAAAATTGTTTAACAATCTTCTCCTCCCAACCACACATTTTTAGGAGGCTGAATATTTAATTTCCTGGTTTTTATTTGTTATTGATAGGGATAGACTCAGGGCCGGATGCGGGGCCTAAAACGCATGTGTTATAAATATTACAACACATGATTTTTTTACTTGCATAGTAAAGTAATTGTATTTTTTCCATTTTCTATACAGCCAGATAATACGACAAAATCGCTAACCTTAAATAATCAGTCGTTCATAAAAGTTGAAGGCAGTATCGTACTATAGTAATAGAGCAAGTGCAGAATCACTGAACCGGAATTTATAGCTTGAAAGCATTTAGCGCGGGGAACTTGAAAGCGCATTTGCAGCTACTTTTGCTACTGGGATAATGCGGCACTGGGTAGACTTGCCTATCGACATTTGTGCCATATTTTAGACATCTAGCCAGCCACTCTGAGAAGAAGAACATATTTGCACGAGCTACACTTACGCGCGTGAGCTCTTCACTCACAAGCCACTCACTCACTCGTGCTGCTTGGTCAGCCTTCATCCAGTAGTGGATTGACCATGGCAGATGATGCTGACGCTGACTCACTCTGTCAGTGACTCACTCTGGACCATATCGAGATGCTAGATATTTAATGACGTATCGTCATACAGGAATTCTAAATATTTAATCTCTTGAGAAATAAAAAAAATTATGATGTCACTGTTGGAATAATATATATACGAAAGTAACAGCTCTTTTTATTATTTTATTATTTTTTCTATCAACGTGACTTTACCGAAAGACCCAAAGAGTATGAATTCCTACGAAAGCTTTAAGTCAAGATTTAGCTTTTGTTTAACACGTAGGCTACAGGCTTAGTGCGGCCTGGAAGCGTATTATTAAACAAGACATTACAATTCCTTATAGGGGAAACACAAACTAATTAAATTATAGGGGAAACACAAACTAATTAAATGATTACTAACGTAGTATATAATTACAATAACCCCCTCCCTCCACCACCTCTGATTTGTACACCTGATTGGGTATGGTGATTGGGTTCAGTTATTAAATAATACACATTACAACTAATTACTAAGCTACAACTGATTACTAATCATAACAATTAACTGATTACTAATCTATTATATAATTACAATACCCCCCTCCGCCTCTGATCTCTGCACCTGATTGAGTTAAAAGATGATGACGTCACCCTGCTGTTGCTCTATTTAAGACCGGGAGCAGGTTTCACTATTCTGGCAAACTGCCTGATGATGCTGGATGTAATTACCAGCGAAACGTCGTACTACTGAAACATTTTAAATGTTGTGGATTCACTCTTCAACACACCGGTGGGCTAAAGTAGTGAACTATTTGTCTTTTGTTAACCGTGACACATTTTTTACTGATTGGCCGTGTCGGGTGGTGGAGGGTTGCGACACATTTATAAATAACGCGATCTCACCCAAAAACCTTTATTATGAAGCTTTATTTTTTATTAAATTGCAGGATTAAGTCCATCCCACTCCATGTTGGTCGTAGCGACGTTTGACCATACGTCACCGTGCTGGACGGTGCACGTTGGTGAGAGGGGTGGTGGTCTTTGTCATTGCAACTAGACGTCTGAGAAATAGAGCTTCATAGCTCATCGGATTCCTCCAGTATGAATACATATTTTGATTGTGGATGGGGAGAGGCCCAGCAGCTGCTCATGTGTCACTCGCCATTGACGTTAGCGACGGACGGGAATTGAACTCAGGTCAGTTTGGATATACACTCCAAAAAAAATGTCGAGGCTAATGTGGGACAACTCAAAAAATGTAAGCAGATGCGTTTAGGTTCCAGGCAGTCTACATCTTTACTGCCCCAAATGTTCACGCAGTCAAAATGGAATGTCGCAATGGATGTTTCAGGCAGTGCATGTACAGCGCTGCGTTGCCTCCAAACAACTTCAAAGCATATCGGATGCTTTAGAGCGCACTGATGGAAAACGGCCCTTCTTCAGGCACAATGGTTTGTGGCTTTTCATGATCAAATTACATCTTCCAGAAGCACTCCCTTTAATTAAATATTTTCTTTTTAAATCCTAGCCTGCCTTTGAAAAATGGCCCTCTATAAATATTCTTCCGTGTTTTGCCAGTTGTGTCTGTTCAAAAATAGTTACATTTTGCCGAGCTCTCTCGCATACGGACCAGAGACAGTCCTTGGGCAATGACAACATACACGAAGGGTGAAAAGTGCGAAAGGCGTGGAGAGATACAAGCGCGGGAACACAACGGGAGACGGGAAGAGCAACGCAGGGAACTGGGAATAAATACAAATTGGATACATCTCTTTGACTGTATGTACTGTTTGTTGAACTTCTTTCCCACCGTACGTGGCTAACCGTGCTGCCTGTTAAGGAAAGGCACGCCGGGTTTGGATAGGACTCGTAGGACGAGGCCGGTTGCGGAATGGCAGCCCAAAGGAGGGAGGCTGCATCCGAGACAAATGACCAATGCAGAGATTGAGCGCTGAGATCAAATCCCGTGCAAGAATGACATGGGTCATGGAAATGCAGCACGGCCAAGGATGGAGACGACACGGTGGTGAGGAGGGGGGGGGGGCTTAATACAGCAGTAGAGAGGCCATGGTTGATGATGATAATTCAATTATAATAATAACGCGCTGTCTTTTGTCAATCCTCTGCTGTGGAAGAAGGCTTCATGAAAGTCTGTTGACCATACTTCACCATACCGGTCAGTGCGGATTAGTGAAAGGGGAGGCTTGCAGGATCGGTTCAAATCAGAGTGTCACTGCTGATGTTAGCTGTGGCTGGGAATCGAACTTAGACCGTTGGCTTCTTATCTCAGCGTCCCTACTGCAGCGCCACAACTTCCCCCCCCCACCACCGATGATGACAATAATGATGAAATCATGGTGATTCGGATTTTTCTGTGCTCTCACAACAGAAGTGGCTATCACAATTGTTGCTCAATGGCAGTGTCTTGGCACTTGCCCAACATCGTGTCCAGGCACAAAAAAAATCCGTGAGTCATGGCCTTTACGCGGCTTTGTCCCAGCTCGACACCAACGTGACGACAACCCTGTCTGTGGCAATCATCACCGTCGCGCTGAATGACCCTCAGCATTATCACTGGGCACAATTAGACTGCGCTGCGCATTCGGAGGGGGTCAATTCATAGGCAAATCAGAGGCCAAGGTAGAGGGGCAGGCCTGCAATTGCTTGGCTCACGCCGCTGCTGACGGAAGAGCCTCCACTGAAGGGAGCACTGGAGCGACCGTCAATCGGGGTTAATTGGCCTACTCTCTTTCCACGTTGGTTCAGACGTACTGTAAGAGGTGGGTGTAACCCACACTTTACCCCACCGCCAGCGAACCTGCCCATCGACTAACTGCGATTGTACCCACGTATACGGCCGAAGTGGATCGATGCGGAGGTGGGGGTTGGGTGGAAGAATGAGGTTGGGGGGGGAGGTAACGTGCCCAATATTGAAATTGCCTTGCCGGGAGATCGAATAGAAAGGGCGACCTATGGATTGAAATATAATCATTACCGCGGTTGTCGAGAAGACAATTAACAAAATGAACAAGTTGCAAATAAGCCCCCTCTCCTAAATGTGCCTCTGAAGAAAAAACAAATATATCAACGTTTCCACGTCCCTCGGGCCGTCTTAAGAGTTAATTTGTCTCAGCGGCATTGGCTGAATACCAGGCAGGCCGGTTTCGACATTGGGTGCCTCATCAGCAGAGGCAGTCATTGTTGAAAGCGACCGTGGATTATTCACCCCTGCATAGGGGAACATCGCTACCCAAATGCAGTGCAGGCGACTAATTTGAATACAAAGCACCGCACGTCGCAACAACGGGGTGTCGGTGGGGAGCGGTGGCGCAGCGGTTAGCATTCGTTACTCCTAACCCGGCGACCCGAGTTCGATTCCCCCGATGGTTGACTCAGCCTCAAATGAGTGCAGTAGCTGGTGCGATGTGTACGCATCGCCACGAGGGAGACAAAGACGGCCGGGCGTTCGTGCTGGCCACCCACCCCTTTTAGAGGTGCTTGCTGACAGCACTTGCCCCAACACGTTTGTTTAGGCTATACGGGAGTCTTTGTCTGCTGCTCTAGCTGTGCGAAAGTTGAGTTATTTACGGGGGCAGCTGTTTTGAATATTTAAAGCTCGCGTGCTCTGCTGTAGATCAGGTTATTTCTTCTTTTCAAAAATGCTGTCCTCTCGAACCCAACCACAGTTGGACTTCCTCCACGTTCCGTGCGGAATTCAAATTACGGCATTGCACGCTGCGCGCGCCTGATGATTGGAAGTTACCTTTCAAGATCTCATTCGAATTGAGATATAGACGCTATCGATTTTGTTTGTGTATGTGAGTGTCAGGACCCCCACGCTTTAGCCTACACAGACTGTTGGAGAGAGCGCATTGTTAGCGAGCACCTATTACTGTGACAGGTGGAGCGCACGGCGGGGTGGTGTGGCCAGGACCACGCCAGGCTGCCTTTGTCTCCCCGGTGCTTTTGTTTAAGCAACGCGCCAGTTACTGTAGACTGAGACGACCTCGGGGAAGCCTATGACCGGTTCTGACATCACGCACCGTTGAAGACGCACGTCCAGAATTGCTTTGTTGAGTTTGCTGTCCTTCGCCCGCACCTCCGATTAGTACGGTTGGTGCGAAAGACGTTCAATATTCATACAATATTTTCATTTAAAGCTTTCGTGACTGCAGGGATTCATATTCTTGGTTCTTTCGGTAAAGTCACGTAGAAGGGAAACAAAAAAATAATACAAATATAAAACAATTTAATTATTTTATTGCTTCCCTTCTACGTGACTTTACCGAAAGAACCAAGAATATTCATACAATAGTGATAAT
Organism: Entosphenus tridentatus; assembly: GCA_014621495.2. Taxonomy (NCBI): domain Eukaryota; kingdom Metazoa; phylum Chordata; class Hyperoartia; order Petromyzontiformes; family Petromyzontidae; genus Entosphenus; species Entosphenus tridentatus. The sequence continues at coordinate 1,584,503 of CM025628.2, forward strand.
TAGCGACGTTCTACCTCCGACACCACTGGAAGGACAGTTAGAGCCAAGGATGTATAAAGCATGGGGAAAAAAAGACAAAGAAGCGAACGGAAAAGGGCAAGAGAGAGGAGAAGGATGAATGGGAAACGAGAGGACGATTTAAGACACGGAACAGAGACGCACGGGAGCAAAGGGAAGAGGCTCCTCCAGGCGGTTGTCGACGCCGCACTTAGCAGCGTCTGTTCTCACAGGGGGCGGGGAGAGGGGGGCGATTCAGAAAGGGAGTGGCCACAGAGAAGCCACGTGATTTATACGTGTTAGCTGTATACGGATGAAGGTACTGTCCATGAACATCTTTCAAGAATCAACACGGCCAAGGCAGTCCTATATTCTGCAGTACCAGTTGGAAACAAAATCTGTACTCTTTGGTTCTTTCGGTAAAGTCACGTAGGTTAAAATAATAATGAAATCAAATAAAAAAATAAAAAGGTGAAATTAAATCACGACGTTTCGGGCGCCACACAAGCGTCCTTCATCAGATGGGGACGACCACAGCGAAAACAGTTGCCGTGGTGGTTCCCACCTGATGAAGGACGCTTGTGTTGCGCCCGAAACGTCGTGATTAAATTTTACTTTTTTATTTGTATTTTTATTTTCACCCACGTGACTTTACCGAAAGAACCAAAGAGTATGGATCCTTGCAGTCACGAAAACTTCAAATCTAGAACAAAATCTGTGTAATTCAGACAACTCTCAGTAGGTGTCTCCATGGAGCAAGCACAGTCAGCGATGCGGGGCACTCCGCGAGACGCTGTTGTTATTCCGTTGACGGCTGTTGTTGTTATTGTTGTTGTTGTTAGTCTTGCACGCTCTCCGGGTTAGCTGAAGACGTCTCGACGAACACATCTGTATTAGGCGGATTCGTAAAGGGTAAATGTTCTGCTGATTTGCGGCGTATTTGCTCATCCCTCTTATATTTTTTTGGATCTAGGAATACAAGCCAAATGATGAACGCCGTTCAATATACAGTACTGGAAACCGATAGGGAGGGCAATAAAACTTGCTACACGAGGCGGTTCAATGAATGAATTAAGCTGTAAGCACAAGGAACGCCCGCCACCAAATCACCCAACGATGCTCCCGGATCCCGTCAAGAGCCCTGAAGCAAGGCGGGTGGGCCACGGGCCTGGCCGTCGGGTCCATGGGTTGATGACCACCGTGCAATCGAGACAGGCGATCTCCGTAGGGGCATTGCTGTTCCTCGCTCCCTCCAACGCACCCTCAGCTACCCGCACTGACCAGCGCGGGGAAGTATGGCCAACTAGGCCGGCACGTCGTGGGGGAGTTCTCTCGTCCAGAAAGTTGATCGATAAGCTGGCCGTGCGAAATTCACCAGAATGATTCGTTGGTTTTTTTCAAATAAGAATATTTGATTCGTGATTCTTGAGGTTATTAAAAAAATAAAACTAAAGGGGAACGTGCAAGGGTTGGTGGGTCAGTACAGCAGCAACACCTGACGTTGTACTGCACTCCTGTGGTCGCGCCCGTCTAACATGCTCCGAGTTGCTGTGTGGTTACCTTCATTAGGTGCTCGCTAACAGCACTTTCCCCGACAGACTGTTCATGCTATAAGGGCAGTGGGGGCGGGATATTTGTACGATGACCACATCACGCAAAGAGCCACTGTGTGCCACTGTGAGCGTGGGAACAAACCGGCAGGACCTGCAGTGGTTCCCGGCATCATCATCGCTGCGTCCGTGCGGAGTAGCACGCCGCGGTGCTACGTCACCGCCCTGGGATTCCCCCCCCCACACCCCCTGTGATGTCACCCAAGGCAGTGACGAGACTCTCTCCCATATTTGGACATGAAAAAACTTCACGGTCTCCCACTCCTCCTCCAGCACCACCACCTCCCTGCGAATTTGAAGCGATGTTATAAACAATCGGTCGGATGAATCGATTATTTACGCGCCTGTGACGCGTGCGTTTGCCATCGTCATCATCAGCAGCAGCAGCAATGGTCTTATCCACTGCTGGATGAAGGCATGCCCTCGCCAAATCCCTTCACGGTTTCGCGATGCAACGCCAACGATCCAACATCACTGGCTCCTGCAGGCACACGAGCTGAATCCACTGCTCCGTCTCCGGAGGGGCGGACGTTCTCTCTCCGGCGTCTTCCTGCGCCAGATCTCAGGCTATTATCTTACAGAGTCTTTGCAGAGCAGCAATGTTTGTGTGACGCCACGATACGGTACTTTAACCCCCCCCCCCCCGGCTCTTGAACAACAACCACAACAAAAAACAGACTCCAGCTCCCAAAGCAAACATACCTATGTGTGTGTTGAACTTCTTTCGCACCGCACGTAGCCAAGCGTGCTATAATCGGAGGTGCGGGTGGGGGGCATGACAACAAACTAAACACAAATAGCAATTCTAAAGAAGTGAGTTCTCAACATAGGTGATTTTAAAGTGCATAGCTC
>CM025628.2:1595640-1622270 GCA_014621495.2 Entosphenus tridentatus
GTGAAAAACTTTGTTTTTACGGGTTAATTTTTATGTTTCTCGGTGTAACTGCAAGCGGAGGTGCGTTGTCTCCCTCCACGCTTCCTTCCGCACTCATCATCAAAGTTCACATTGTTTGCGCCCATACCCACGGCTTTACGGTGTGTATATTAATGTTGATGTCTATTTATATACCGAGGGTATAGGGCAAATATTTGTATTTAAAATAAATGTGGACATACCCCATGAATGGCATCGTTGCGTATGGCGCAGTCAAACTACATTCCTTGCGTGCCTTTTGAAATAAACTCGGCTCAGTAATTACATTCGACACGTAATTCATTTGCTTCCGGTCAATGTCCTGCTCCTCCTCCTACAATCTCAGGTATGAATGGCTTTGTGTATAAAGGATAACGGTGGCCGTGCCGATTTATCCAGGGTAGATGTGCTGGGCCTCAAGACTCGCCCGTGCTACTTTGCCGTGTGTGAGCAGCATCAGCACCAGGAAGACAAAGGTGGCAAGGCGTGCTGCTGGCCACACCATGCCTCCGGGTGCAGTGACCGCCTTAACAGGTGCTGGCTAACACCCCTTGCCCCGACAGTCCTGTTGAGGATATGCAGGAGACCTTTGCTCAAGACTAAGGTTCCCAGCACTTTACGCATGGTCTCACGATGCACCTAGCCTGGCACACGCGCGGTGATGATGTCACCGCCACTTTACTGCCAGACTGTCGGTAAGCGATATTTGATTGACGAAAATGATGCAAATTTCGAATTAAACCTTTCGTGACTGCAGGGATTCATATTGTTGGTTCTTTCGGTAAAGTCACGTTTCTTTACCTGAGGACGGCTGCTTGCGTTGTGGCCGAAACGTCGTGAGAATGTTATTTTATTGATTTATTTTTATTATTTTATTATTTAACTTATACGTCACTTTACCGAAAGAACCAGGAAAATGATGCAATGTACGGCCCTTTATCCATCCACTCCTGTGCGAGGGACTTACCATCGCTTTCGGTCTTGGGGGGCTCTGGGGGTTATTTGACCATATTCCACCACACTGGATAGTTCCGGCTTGGTGAATTGGGAGGCGAGCCCCAGGTGTGTCCACAGCTGATGTGAGCCATAGCTGGCAATCGACCTCATGGAGGAGCCGCACCGATCACCAGTGCACAGCGGTGCGCTTGAAGATCGAAACACTTCCTTTTGTAGCAAAGTGAACTAACTTTGCCTGGGCGATGCAATCCAGAATCAAGATATGTATTCATACTGGAGGAATTCGATGAGCTGTAAAGTTTTTTTTCACAGGTATCCGTCTCGAAACCTACGCTCACCTGCAATATCGGTTTGCTGCTGCTGCTGCTGCTGTGTGAACCACTCGTCTTCGTACGGCAGAATGAAGTGGTTCCTCTGTAGACCCGTGGTCTGGAATAGTTTCTGCCGACTGAACTCCGCTCAGCCGTGATAATCTGTGCTTTCAAGCCCGGATGAAAACATGTATTCTCTTCTCTATAGTTGAAATTCGTTGAATGGTCTCAGTGCCGCCCACGCTTCCATCTTAGCTCGTTGCTAAACATAGCCGCGTTGTAAAGCTTGGGGTAATTTATTGGCCGTGTCTATAGGTAACGGAGTGCCCTCACTGCCACTCCACCTACCCCTCACCCTTTCATTGACGTACGGCGCAATAAAATAGTAACAGGCAGGTTATGCCACCAGCACTTGTGTGCATCTTCACACACACACAGACACACAAATATTGACTCTGCCGATTCTATCGCAGTGGAAAATACTGACTCGGTGCACACCCACCAAGGGTGTTACTGCTGCTCGGTCACTCAACGTCACAATCACGCCACTCGAGTGTGCACAAGAGCCCATTGGTTTTGTTTGAACTTGCCACAGTCACCCTCGCTGTGTAAACGCGCGGCGCAAGTCCGCGCAACGCAATAGCACTTTCTTCAACGTGAGACATCGACCATCGACGTCAGCCATGATATATTCGCAGCCGGATGAAGGCCTCCCCTTCCCCCCCCCCTTCCCAAACGTTGCAACAATCCGCCCAACATCTCCACGCCAGATAATCCCGTCGCTCCGTCTCCGCGGTGGACGACTGCGCAGTCCCCTTGCACAGAGTCGTGGTCGAGGTTTCGCGATTACGCGTGTGATCGCGGCCGTCGGTGAGAATCGTGACGCGCGTAATAGGCAAGAGGTGAGTAAAGATTATAACTCCGGGGATCTGGCAGAAGGAAGAAAGCGATGGCGAGGTGGAGTGGCATCATTTGCAATGGCCGTGAATACCTCTTGATATTGACTTCATTTAATATATTGAAGATGACGACGATGATGACGATGATTTGATGATGTTAACAATAATAATTTCAACTTGGAACGCGCCACACACTATCTGCTCGTTCTCGAAGAGAGAGAGAACGACTGGGAGGGTGTGAAGCACCACGGATAAGCCAGGGGGGGAGCAACCATTGCCCAAGATATGTGGTGCTCTGCGCATTAAGACTTTGTTCAGCTGAATAATAAAAGGAAACTTGTTCCACCAGGCGGTCAGAACTCAAGCGACCAGCAAGGAGTCTGATGTGTAAGGGCGACATGGGTCACCAACACGACAAAAGAAAAACAAATAAAATAAAGTTAAGCAATTAACCGATATAAATTTCATAAGAGCACGGGCAAGCTAATGATGAAGACGATTGTTAAAATAAATGATGATGACATCTGTGGTGATGTGAATGAGCCCGCTGCTAAGCCTCAACCATGAACAACCTGAAGACATTATCACCGCACATCACCTGCATCACAAAACACACAGACAAAGAAACACGATCACACATACCGACACAAAAATGTTCTAAATATAACAAACACAAATCTATCCCGTACAGCCTTAACAGTGATTTTTGAGAACGCTTTGAAGGCCGCCGCTGTACACGACAGGGTGGGTGGCCAGAACCAAGCCAATAACCGGTTTAGATAATTGCCACTGGCGTTGGCTGTGAGTGGGAATCGATCTCGTTCATAGTGCAGCGCCATAACCGCTTATACGACCACTCCCCACTGCATCATAAAGACACACACGCGCACACGCACGCACGCGAGCACGCCTTTAACCATCCACGTGGTTAACTTGATTTTTAACCCAGGGGGAAGCCCTCTGAGTCGGAAATGTATTGTTTGAGAGGGAAACCCTGGACACAAAACAACCAATGCACGTCGCAGATACACGCATTGTCAATATAGATGCCACCTTGGCAGAGTCATTGATTTTCTAAGCAACCGTGTTATGGTTCGCTGGTGCGACTGGGGACGCGCCACTCGTAGCTACAGGCACAGGGAGAGCCCCAATGGACGTGGTGTGTGCGCTTGCAGAAACATTCACATCTCTGGGTCGCTGGAGCGGACAGAGATTAAACCGGACTGGCAAAGCCGCAAATAAAATCATCGTTACGTTTTTCAACATTTGCAAGAGACCATGCTTTACTCCACACGCACACAGAGGCGTACCACTGGTGTAAAACTGTGCAAACAATACTGTGCATACAACTTGTCAGCAGAGTCACTGGTTAAACACAGCGTAATGTTTGTTGCCAAGACGTTATTGATAAGAGCACTCCCTCCCTCGACGTCACATGGCACGCCAGGCTAAGGTGAACAAACGTCATAAAATGAATATGCAGCCCTATAAAGTCTTTGCTCACGCCACTGCTGGAGAAAGGGTGCCCGCGAGAGAGAGAGAACGGCCACGGGGTATTCAGGGACACGTTTTGCACGCTGGCCAGACGTCTCGAAAGGAGGTTGTAGCGCCCACACTTTACCCCACCACACGCACGCGACTTGCCGGTGGTCACAGCGCGGTTGTGATGCGGGGTGGGTAGAGACGGCGGGGGAGTTGAAGGAAATGGGAACTGGTCGCGCATTTGTTTGAAAAAGTCAGAGATCAGGATTTCCATTCAATTAAAAAGGTCAAGTCTTGCAAATGCTCGCTCGCAGCACTGCTGGTGGACGGGCCTCCACTCCAACTAACTCCCGGAGGATATTTGGTCTACTCTTCCACGTTGTCCACAAATGTCGCAAGAGGTGGGAGTCCCCACTCCTTACCCCACTACACGCGGCACGCCGGGAGTGGGGGGGGCGTTGTAGTTGGCATTCAAGAAAGTTGCCCCCATTGTTCCGTCTGCCGCGCCGGGAGGTAGAACCCAAGCGTCAAACCTCTGGATTACAATTAGTGCCCCCCCCCCCCCCCGTGTGCTAACCAGCATCGATCACAATAGAGGGTAGCCTAAGCAACTGCGTTATGTTATCACGCACGTGCGGTCGGGCGCCAAACACACACGCGCGTGTGCGTCACTGCGGTCACACTCGCACACACAGTACGACATACCGCGCGTACGTACACGTCGCTCGCCCTGGGCAAACGTTGCCTACGTTGCGTTGTGTGAGAGTTGTCAAGGACAGAATGTGCGTCACCCGTGGGAAGGTTTTACGCGTTGCTACGTAGACATCCCCACCCCCACCGCTCGCTGTACGGAAAAAAGTTCTTCATCATAGAAACAATGAAAGAAGAATGCCATCAAACATTCACTGCACACCGCCACCCCGCTCCTCCTATTGGGATATTTTTAGCCGATGAGACCGAGCAGCATGACGAGCCCCCACGGTCTGGTCACGGTTGGACGAAGGCATTCCCCCAAGCTGTCGTGACGCAACGACAATCTCGCTCCTGCACACGACGACCGATTCAACCGCTCCGTCTCCGCGGTGGACGTCATTTCTGGAGCCCCAAACTTCCCTGACCCTCCTCCACCCCCCCACCTCGCCATCTCCGTCATTCACTGCAGCGACGTGCCCAGCCCAAGTTACACTCTGTCCCACGCGTTCCCCTTTTGGCGCGGATCAGACGCAAGGGCACTGTCGAGCAAAGCGGAACAGCGTGTGGAGAGGCACCCACCCCGTCTATCCGCGCAAACTCCAGCGGGCTGTTGGGCTCTCAGTGGCGGGGAGCGGTGGCGCAGCGGTTGGCGCGCTACTGCTGCGCTAAGAACCCGGCGACCCGAGTTCGATTCCCGCTCGCGGCCACCACCGATGACCGGTGCTGGGGCCCCCCGTTTGGCGAGGAGTCTTCGGATGCGCTAGAACTTCGCCATCAGCCACGATCTATATTTCGCACCACCCGATTAACACGGTTGGCTACGTACGGCGCGAAAGAAGTTCAACGTACACCATCTGTCCACTGCTGGATGCGGTTGCATTTTGACTCCCTAATCGGAATTGTATTGTGTACTATGCAGTACGTGACGTGATTCGTTCTTTGTTTTAATCGATTTTTAAACATATTTTAGTATTCATTGGACCATCTTAGGGGTTTTATTTTGCTGCATGACGGTGCAGCGCTTGATATATTTCACTCAGCCACAGCTAACAGCAGCAGTGAGCGAAACCGGATCTGAAGCGGTCCCATCAGCTTTATTTTAACCAACTCGTACGGACCAGGGAGGTGAAGTATATGGTCAAACATCGCCGGAGTAGGGAGGCCTTCATCCAGCAGTGGATTGAAAATGTTACCGTGCAGGCGTCTGTCCGTTGTGCGTATGCGTGCGTAGAGAACATGTTACCTTGATGGGTGAGATCGCTGACGGAACTTGTCCCTAGAATACGTTCGAGGCTATACGGGTTGCCTTTGTGCACGTGCACGGTGAGGCGGGTGGCGGTGACGTCAGTGTTTGGTCTTCTGGGTTCGACCGCGGGTCACGGCGTCAATGGCGAGCGCCATCTGACAACTCCTTGGCTTCCCCCAAGATCGACTCGGTCTTAAATGAGTGCCGGGTATGGCATTTACTTGATCAGCACTGGGGGAAGACAAAGGCGGCCGGGATTGTTGGTGTTGGTCACATCATCAACCCGCATTATAGATTCACGCTCACAGCACTTGCCCCAAAAGTCTGTTATGGTTATACGGGGGATCTTTGTATTTTGCCCTCGGCTGATCGTGGCGTGGTGAGCAGAGTTCGGAGATGCGAGGCTCTGCGGCTCAATAAACACGATCTGCCGCTAACGCGTTCGTCGCTCCTTGCAGATGTTTACGGTTCAAACTCCAGTGCACTAACCATGGCATTCGCGCCTCCCACCCCACAATGGAGGGTAAAGATCGCGCGGCTTAATTCGCAAGGGGAGGCCCGTTGCGTACGGAGATCACGGTTCAAATCATAAAGATTGGACCCAGTGGCGTAACGAGCGCGGGGCAGGCAGGCGGGTGCCGTGTCCCTCCCCACCCCCTCCTCCTTCTCCTCCTCCTCGCCCCTGGTGGCCAAAGCTACGAGTTGGGTCCCCCCCTTGACAACCAACGTGAGATATTTTTTTCAAACAACGGTGTAAACGAACAAAAACGTATCTAAAACGCGGTTACAAATAAAATGTTATGAAAATGCTTTCATCTTCTTGGTTCTTTCGGTAAAGTCACGTAGACGGGAAATAATAAAATAAAGAATAAAATAAAACATAATAAAATACAATGTATTATGTTATATATTTTTATTATTTTATTATTTCCCTTCTACGTGACTTTACCGAAAGAACCAAGAAGATGAATCCCTGTAGTCACGGGAAGCTTTAAATCGAAATAAAATAATTTCAATTTTTTATTAGAGCGGTAACGTGGTGTCGTAAAGAGGCACTGTTACTGAGCTGTAGTGGCTGCATTTTGCGAAGACGGGGCGCCCCCACAGCGTTAAATGTTCGAGACCGCGAGCGTCATGACGACGTGGAGTAGGCGAGAGGAGCCGCGGTATAGAATAGCCTCTAGGTGCGACCGTGCGAGACAAATCACAATATTAGGACCCCACCTGACCAATTGCCTCGCCCCCCTTGAAGCTGATGAAGTGAATCCGCGACGGAATGAACGAGACATCATGGTCATGCTTTAGGCCCAGATATGGATCAGGCTGTGATATTTTGCATACAAAATATGTAATCGTTAACGTGAATCATATCACCGTGATTGCTGGACAGAAATAGATGATTTGACGCTGATTGGATTACGTCCGAAATAACAATAATGTGTCATTAATTATAATGCGGTTCATGTTATCCTGTTACAGCGCCGCTGGTTGCACCGTTACGCATGTGGTTTCTCCATCGCCCCCTACTGTGTAAATCTGACAGGACCCTCTTGAAAATGAGTCATGAGACTCAGCGAGCCTTTCCTCATTAAACAAGCGTTGTTATTTTAATAATATAGGAGACATTATTAAGATATAAGTCCATTGCGGGTAACTATTTTAGACGACGATCTTTTCCTCCCTGTATTTTAAATCAAAAGTTGGTGGTGGGGGGGGTGCGTCTTATAATCCGGTAGGCACGTGCGTCAGTGACCACATTCGGACAACTTCATTGACACAAGTTTAAGGTGCGTCTTGCGTACCGAATGGTATTATAATCCGGGGAATACTCGAGCAAGCTTGATGTGGCGGGAAGCCTTCTTAGGAGTGGTCTTTCTTTGGAGGCAAGGCACAAGGGATCCGTCCAACCAGCTCTGGTGTGGCAATTGATGTCTAAGTACAGCAAGTAGGTTAGCCAACCAGTCTTCGCTGGATTTTATTTATTTATTTTTATGGGGTTTATCGTTTTTCTTCCGGGATTCTGGTTTTCTCCCACACGAAGCAAAATAAGATTTTTTTTTTGCAAAAACGGGAAGTTGTCAAACATTCGAACGCTTCCTTACATATATATTTGAATGTTGCTCATGCAGTATTTGTAGACATGAGGAGTATAATTTAACGGCCTAAATGTGTATTATATAATACACAGCCCTTTCACAATCCACTGCTGGATGAATGCCTGGCTCTCTGTCTTCATCTGGTACAATGAAGATGATGGTGTGTCTCTGTGTCTGCCTATCTCATTGGACATCTATGTCTATCTCCGTGTCGATGTATGTCTCCGTGCCTGTCTCTTTCTGTGTTTGTCCCCGTTGTGTCAATGTCTCTTTTTCTCGCTCCCTCCACGTCCCTCCCGATGTCTTGATGTGCGTCTCACGAAATCTGTCTATCTCAGTGTGTGTCTATCTCTCTTCTGTATATCTCCATGATTATCTCTGTGTGTCGAGAGGAGCGGTGGCACAGTGGTTATCGCATTGCCCTGGGAACCCGGCACCCAAAGTTCGAGCCCCAAACACGGCCAACGCCAGTGACGAATATCTGAACTGGTCGTGGGCCTCCCACTGGTCGACTCAGCCTTAAATGAGTATCTGCTGCAGTGTGTAAACATCAGAATTGGGGAGACAAAGGCGGCCGAGCGGGGTGCTGGCCACCTCACCCCATCGTATGTCGTTCCGGCCTTAATAGGTGTTCGCTCCCTGCGCGTGCCCCAACAGTCTATTAAGGCTACACGGGACATATTTGTCTTTGCGTTTCACGTACTTTGTGACCATCTCTGTCTCTCGATATTTCTGTAACTCGCCGAACCGACCATACTGCACATCTGTGAAAAGGGATCTTCATAGCTCATTGGATCCCTCCTGCAGTCCAAATAATAACGATTCTGAAAGGTTCTGATTCTGAATATCTCTGTAAGTCTTCATCTCTCCCCTCTGCGTCGATCTGCATCGACGTTTCCCAGTCTCCGCGTGTGCGTCTCCATCTCTCTTGCGAGAGTTAGAGACCTCGACCCGCCCGCGATAGCGGAGCCACCTCCCGACAACGTCACTCGTGCCATTTGGCAGCCTGGCTGTTCCTGGGCACGATTCGCCAATAAGCTGAACAAACAAAAATATATATTTAAAGATATTTTTTTATATAACACGTTCAAAAAATGTCACATCACCGGATCGCGGGGCTTGTTGGAGGCGGCATTCATCCAGCGGTGGAGAGATGCATCCAGCGGTGGACATTCAACCACATCTGCTGCTGCTGCTGATAGTCACGATGAAAACTCCACACACTTTATTACCCAAGCTACAGCTAATTTCTTTATTGATTTGCTTTATCGGCCAAATGAGTGCACGCGCTTCATCAATGACGAACAATCGCCGCCGACGTACATTTGCATGCGTCTCGGGCATATTGCTGAGTTCCCTTGCTGTGCGTAAACGGTGCAGTCACGACGCTTTCGATATGACCATTTGTTCTTCCCACAAACCGCAACATTGGTGGTGGGGGTGTGGGGGGTACTGGACGGGATTTGCCAGTTCGAACCGGGAATGCACGTGTCGTCTTTTCATCAATGGGCTTTGAGCCGTGCCCCCCCCCCCCCACGGGAACTCGCCGTGACTCAGCGAGGCTTGGCCACGCCTGCGTTCGCTTTACAATAAAGAGCACGAGTTTCCTTTCCGTGCCGCAGTAAGCTCAGAGGGGTTGAGGAAGGAACGAGCAAGACCATTCAGCCGGCTGTGTACGACAGCTCTCAACGTCCCCTGACATTTACGTATCAAAGCGGAGAAGTATAGTCTAACAAGTACCAAAGTCCATCACTGCTATACTACTAAACACAGGTAAGGTTCTTTGTGAAAGACACTGTTATACGCGGGCTGTTAGTCAGGGTTGTAATGATTGTGGTTACGTGGTGTGTGTGTGCGCTGTGCTTGCCGCTCACGGCACTTGCTCGAACGGTCCGGTCAGGCTATCTGGGGGGGGTCTTTGTCTTTGTGTGCGGTTGTAAAGCAAGGTAGAGGCGCCTGTGGTCTACGTGGTACTTGATACGTACAGACAGACGCGTATGCCACTAGACACGCGCTAAAGTTGTACAGTACCTACATTCTTTACATATAAACACACCATGCATACGTCTTGCTGTGTGAACATACGCACGTTATATATATGTTAACGCGCACACACTGTGGATGCATGCACACGTTAAACACACACACACACATACCCAATCGTACTACTGCGGATAGTACGTTTATAATCAACACGTCTGGAACTCCGCTGGCGCTATGCACTTTTACATCACTTGTATTGAGCACAAATGTATTTAAAGAACTGCTGTTTGTGTTTAGTTTGTTGTCCATCCCCGCCCCCGCACCTCCGATTAGCACGGTTGGTTACGTACGATGCGAACAAAGTTAAACATAAATCCTTTGGTTAATTGCATTCGCTATTTGTTTGCTTTCGAGCTTAAAACTCGGATAATTAACTCGGCTTAACACCACGGGCTCCCCTCCCCCCTCCATGCCTAACTTGTGATCGAAAGGCAACGCTCAGTCGGCTCGTCACGTAGGAGCTGCCCACATTTGTGCGATCGGCCGCTGCGGGGTGCGACGTTTTGGGACAGTAGACGGCGATTTAAACATAAACATCCACTTGGCCAGCCTACTGCTGGATGAAAGCCCCCCCGTCCCCCCACAACACGCTTTGTCGCTCATGGGGGGGTGGGGGAGGTTGCTTTACTTACTTCATCGCGTCCGTCAGCGTGGAAATATCACCCGGTCCAACCGGGTTCACGGCGCAGCGCGCTCAACCGTTGTGCCACCGCTCCCAACGTGGCCTCTTCTTAGCCGTGCGGCTGCCGATCCACGTCCACCGTGGATGTGCAGCGCCCCTGGGGATGCGGGTCGCCGAGGCTGGGAGGGCTGTTAGTTGATCCGCACTTGTACACGGGGGTCGCCAGCCTGCGGCTCCGCTACCGCATGCGGCTCTTGAATGACCGCTGGCTGCTTATTCTACGTTATTCTATGAAGGACGTTATTCTATGAAGGACAATCACCGTCTCGTATTCACCACCGCAGCGCATTGCGGCTCTGGAAATATAGAGGGTTTTTTTAATATACCGAATTCGAAAGAGAAAAAATATCTGCTTGTTATTTTGGTTTCTGACCCATGATAGAGTAATAGTGTGTGTGAATTGTGGGGAGCGGTAGTGTAGCGGTTAGCGCGCTGCGCTACGAACTCGGCGACCCGAGCTCACGGCCACCAATACCGGTGACGATTATCGAGAACCGGTCGTGCCCCCCCCCACCCCCGAGGTCGACTCAGCCTCAAATGAGTACCTGGTGCAGTGCATAAACATCGCCACTGGGGAGACAAAGGCGGCCGGGTGTGGTGTTGGCCACCCACCCCCTCGTGTGCCGTGCTGGCCTTCATAGGTGCTCGCTAAAAGCACTTGCCCCAACAGTCTGTTAAGGCTTTACGGGGGTGGAGGGCTTTGTCTTTGTCTTTGCTGCATATTCAAGGTGTGTGTGTGTGCTTGTTGCCACCTTCTTAGATGGAGAACAAAACTGAAATGCGCAGGGACTCTAATGTGCTTGCCAACCGGGAACTCGAGACGAAAGTTCGCGTCTTGGAGGAGCAGAAGCGAGAGGTGAGAACCAGGAGTGATTGTTCCCCCCCTCTCTCACTTCCGATCGACAGAGAACTGAAAGTCCAAGGGAACTGCACGGTTATTTGTTTTGCTTTAAATCACTTTGGGTATTTCACAAACAATGCTTTTGGGCTGGTTTTTCAAGGCAGAGATATCGGAGTTTCATTTCCGACGGGACAGTCCGTTTCCGGGACGCTGTTCCGAGAATTTACATCGGCTCGCCACCATACGCTTCACCTTTGCTCGGCTATCGCTTGGGGTTACCAGATGTCTGTTTAATACAGGGTCGTAGTGGGTAGGCGTAACGGGCTTGTACGCCAGCGGACGTCACTTATGCTGATAATCGCAACGCCATTCCGTGCAGGGAGATACCGAGCGAGATATTAAGCCCTTGGCGTGATCCGCCAGTGCGATGTTTTGTGCAAACCGCGTAGGTATTCAATTCGCGAGTTGTGTATTACGTTGAGCGTTTTGGTGCCGTGATTTTCAAAAGCCATGCGGGTAGCTGGCTGGACGCCTAGATGCTTGTGTGCACTGTACTGAACTCAAAGACGAACTTTATTACAGATCACAACACTTTACGTGTGTGTGTGTAATGTCATAATAGTGCAGTGAGACGTGAGGGCCAGAAGCAGGCTGACAGAAGACTGAGAGTTGGAGGCCGTGTTTGATATTTCCACGCCAAATGAAGGAGCTGCAAGAGAGTTGACACGTAGATAAGTGGCCACTGGCACTTTTGTCGTGAAATTTGTAAACGCTTATACATGTGCGTTTCTGTTCTCTCTTCCAGCTTTTGGACGTCAACATTGCCTGGGATAAGCAGTACCACCTGATGAAGGGATGCTACGAGAAAAAGGTGGGCGTCTCTTCAGAACGTACGCACGCAGTACACTGGGAATATTACCGAAAACTGGCCTGGCCCTCCCCTAGGTCGACTCTGGCTTTAATGGAGCGCCCAGTGCCACGTATGTAAACATCAGCACCTGGCCACATTACCCTTATTCTTCTACCCTGGTGGCCTTCATAGGTGCTCGCTTATGACACGGGGGAATCTTTAGCTATGTATCTGCATCGGGGTGTATGGGCACGTGTATCATGTCCGTCTGTAAACATCTAAGTACGTGTCTGTCCACTGTCTTCCAAAGCGAGCCCGTCCATTATATTCATCATACGGAGAGACGTACAGCAAGTGTGTTGTTGTTCTTGTTCTGGATGTCCTTAGCAAACTAGCTGAGTAATTGGCTATTATATGGGATCCATGTAACAAATAGGAAAACAAAAATAAATTATTTATCACCATGATGATTGTTACTTGATGCAGCTAATCTGGCTGTGACGGTCCCACCTGATGACGGAGACTTGTGTTGCCTCCGAAACGTCGTGATTTTTATTGTTTTATTTTTATAAATTTCATTTTTTACCTACGTGACTTTACCGAAAGAACTAAGAATATGCTACTAAATCGTCAACCGTCTTGTTGCGCGCCGCAGGTACGGGAACTGAGACAGAAGCTGCACGACGCTCGCTCAGCTTCAGCCGAGCCGGAGTTCAGCCGACAGCAACCCAGCCACCAGGTGAGCCCCACTTCCATATGGCCCCACTCATAGGGTAATTGCCCTCCTTGTGGAATTTCCAGTGTGTAGAAAAAAGATGCCTGTTAGGGCTTGCGTTGGCCTGCTCCGCATTCCTTTCATATGGACATGGTGCACATTTAACACCCCCCCACCCGCACCCTCCCTCTGCTGCCCGGCCAAAAATGGGAAAATCCAAAAGCTTAGCTCGACTTCCTGAGCTGGGGCGCTTATCAGATGTCTCGTCCAGCGGTGAAATATTTTGGCTACAGGCTTTCAGCGCTGGCCGCCAGAAAATTTCCCAACCTCGCGTGTTTTTGGTTTTGTTCTACGCCGTCCCATTTCCTCCCTCCCCACCCACCCCCACCTTACGGAGCCCCGCAGCTAATTTTCTTCCGCCGTCTGAAAAGCCCCTTCCTCCGCACGTCGGGCGATTTTTGTTCCTTGCAACTCCTCCGAGTTTGTGCTCGGATTGATGATGTGGGAAAGTTTATGAAATAAGACCTGTCTCTGTCAACCAGGGAGTGTGAATGGATATATTATAGTATGTAACCACGCTGGCTAAGTCATCTTCCAAGATGTGTGGCCTGCGTGGAAGCGTCGGTCACAGCGCCCTCTGGTGGAGCCCTTCCACCAGCAGTGGCGTGAGATGATTAATTGAAGGGGCTGCGCCTTTACCTTCTTACCCACAACCTCTTTCTAACAAAAAAATACCCGCCTTCTCCAACCACCCTAGCATCTCCTCCTATCGCTCTGAATATAAAAAAAGTCGCGAACAAGACGTATATTTATTTGACCACTGGGACAGTTTGCGTCTACATCGATCCCTGTGCCCATCTCCGCATTGCAGAACCCTTAGTGAATGGAACAACGGAGGGTTTGGCTTCTCTGGGGCCACGCTGTCTTGCGCGCGCCGTTCTGGACACGTGCGACGGTCTCGCTGACGTCTCTCGCCCCCCCCCGCCCCCCCTTCTTGTTCCCTCAGCAGCAGCAGCAGCGGCGAGAGAGGGAGGCATCTAAAGACGAGCAGCTGGAGGCGGCCCTGGATCGCGAGAGTCGTTTGGTGCTCGAAGTGGCTCGGCTCAACCGGGTGAGAACCACTTGGCTGCTCACGGCACGAAGGCGACGCGGCGCGGGCACCCGGGAATACTTGGCACGCGATAGCAATACTTGCAGCAGCCCCCTTTCGTCAAAATCCACCGCTGGACAATGACACGGAGAGAGCAAGGCGGTGCAAATGATGGTGAACAGGACCGCCGAGCAATGATACAAACGTGCCGATTATATCTGTGTACGTTGAACTTCTTTCGCACCGTACGTAGCCGACCGGGCTAGTCGGAGGTACGGGGGAAGGGTAAAAAACGCGACAGACGCCCCGTGCTCACGCGCCCATTGCTGTTTTTCACAGGCTCTGGGGGATGCGCTGACTCTGCCCCAGCCTCAGCATGAATGCGTGGCCACACCCGAGCCGACCTCGCACTGGGAGGAGATCGAAATGCAGAACGAGCTGCTCCGACAGCAGGTAATCGACCACACCTCTACACCGGTCTATTAAACTATTAAGTATTTTTTTTAGTTTGCCAGGTAAGGCCCACTGAGCTCCATAGCCCCTTTTCAGAAGCTACCTGGCCACAAATGATAGCTCAACGAAGTAGCTTATCAGGTGAAAAATGTCTAATCCACACGACTCAAAAAATACAGGCTTTAGGGTCGGGATCAAACCCACGATCTCCTGTATAGCAGGCGAGGTAGTTAACTTCTCGCCACCATGGTGCCCCAGGCACTTGGGTCGGGAGGGGAGAGAAATGTTTTTTAATAAGATTACGCTCGTCACCGGCGCTGTGACTCATGTTTTAAAGGCTTGACGATAACTGTGAATTTCTGTGCAATACCGTCAACGTCTGTGCTGAGAAACTGGAGCACGGTCATGGGTTGTTGAGAATTAGCCGCGACGTTTGTGAGGGCTGCAACGGAATATCGTTAATCATAAAATTGCACCAAAAATTCCCAAAGTGTGTGATCGGCATCGTACAGAGAGAATGCGTTTGGGGTTTAAGTTTACAAGTGCTTTCGTGACCAGATTACGAACGTCACCCGTTCAAAAAAATGTTTAAGTGGCATTTAGTAATAGGATTCTCTACTGTGATAAGTAATAATGATGACAATTATTTACCCAAGAAAGCCTGAATCTCAAGACTGTTATTTCCGGGAGGGTCATAGTTCAATTCGGATGTTTGGCCAATTCCATTCATGACTTCGCACGTGGGTTGGAAACCAGAGTAACCGCTGAAAACCCACCACGTAATACAAGGGAGATGACACTCAATAGAGCCACACAGATGCATTCGCCAGCCTACCGCCATCTGTGCTGTCTCCTGGCCACCTCCAAACGCCCCCCCCCCAACCCCCCCCTCCCCTCGGTTCCCTGCTGACCGACGCGCGTTTGGTCCTTGTGTTGCTCGTCCAGGTGAAGTGCTACGAGGAGGACTTCGCCATGGAAAAGAAGGAGCACAAGAAAACGTGCGGCGAGCGCAATGCCCTGCGAGCTAATGTGGGCAAGGCACAGGAGAAGATCATGGCCTTGAACTGGCAGGTAAGGTTACGACGCCACGGCCGTGCGTGCATGCGGCCCTGCACTAAGTTGAGAACCCTCGCAAATCAAAGACTCAAGGAAGGGAGGGGTTTTATTGAGGGCAGCTTTGATGAGGCAAAAACAGGGCATTGTCTCCATTGCCAGCAGTCGTCAAGATGGGAATGGTTACCCGTAAACCGTTTGAGTTTCATCAGTGTAGACGCGACGTCTGCTTCGATGCGACGTTATCGTAGATACACGACCAGCTGGCTATGAGTGGCATACCTATCAAGTGTGCAGTTCGTGCAAATGCTCCATGCCCCACGGGTCAGAGTGGCCCAGTTAATGGGCTAAAGAGTGGAGGGGAGTTTAGACACAGGGTGGATGAGGGGAGGGGAGGTCAGGGGCAAGAGGGTGGCATTTCCTTTCTTCCAACCACAGCCCGTTCAGACCCGCGGTATGCCCTTGCTGGCTACAATCCAAACAACACAACCCAAACGCACACTGTTACCCTGGGTTATGGATGCGTGGAGTTTATGGAAAGCTCCCGGGGGAAGTAACGTAGCAACGGCCGCCAGATACAGAAAGCAGGGTGCGGGGTGGTAATTTTAAAAACCGCAACCCACTTGCGGTCACATGCGGGTGCATGCCATCGTTACTCATCCTGACGTATGTCGGGACATCGTAGTAGTTGTGGTAACACGATGATGCGTCTCTCGGGCTGGGTTCGTGCCGCAGTGGGCCCACCAATAGGGACGCACTGCTTGATAACGCTTGGAATGCATCAACGTAGCACTGTCCTAATAGGGTGATTTGAGTCATGCAAGTTGCGGCATCGCCGCGTGTATTACGGCTGCCAGTTACGTTGGTTTGAGCTTTTATTTGGCTTCACGATTCGCACATCGCATTCGAAAAACTGGTCGAAGCATTTGGCGTCGGACATGGGTGGTGGTGGTCCAACAGTTAAGGAAATGGTTTGCATTCACTAAGAGGGGCCTCCCCTTCCCCCCCCATTAAAGCCTCTAGCAGGCCCGGGCCCCCGTTGAATTGGGCCCTGGTGCGACACCGCAAGTCCTGGGAATGCGCGGAGCTCTAACCGATCGCCCTCTGTGTCGTCCGCACGCGCGCAGGTGACCGCGTACGTGTCGCTCTGCAAGAAGGAGCGCGAGGAGAGGAAGAGGCTGCAGGCTCTGCTAGGCCAAGACGCTGCCTACTTGGTACCCCGGGGATAAAACATGGCGAAGCGTCATCGCAACGACGTCGCAACGCCCCCGCGCCCGATGCCCCACTCGGACTGGGTGTTTGGGGGGGTTTATTTTTTTTGTATGATGTACCGATGTTAAATGGTATATAATATATTATTATTTATTTTTTAAAATCCTTAACAGGTCATCGCTGAAATAGTTTACGAATGCTACCACTGCAGGGATTTTGCGTTGTGCTGTTAAGCACTTCATTATGAACCCTCGTGCGTATTTTTTTTCTGTAGAAGCTCCCACGACGTGACTTGTCATTTACTATGAATGAACCCTAAGTTACCTCTCAAGTAAAACAAGCTTAAACTACAACTGAATTCAGTTCCTGATAAAGCTTCCCAGCATGCGGACTGAAATATCTGACGTCATACCGAACAACGAGTGGTGCAGTGCTACACACGCATCATCGAGAGCCATTGGAAATATTAATGTTTAGATATATTTTTTAGGTCTATTAAATTTCAGGCAGGGTCATTTTCTGCCCCTGTAACGAAGAGCTGCCCCAGCCGTAGTCGCGGAGTTTACTGAAAGTAAACAAAAGCGAAATAAAGGAAACTCGGCACTCTGCCCGTGCCAATGTCTGTTTCCCTGCAGTAGTTTGTTGGTTTTTTTTATTTTAAAGCCGAGCGGCGCGTGATGTGCAACGCCTGCCAGCTATGCTGCGGGCGAATTATCGTCGACATTGCCATCGCCCGCACGACCTTCGTTGGCGGTCGCTCGTGTTCTGCGCCAATGACCTGGAGGGACTAGCCGCCTAACTTAATTCGTTCATTCGCTCCCCTGCCGCTCTGATCGCCGGAGTTTCTGGAGGGGGAGGAGCGGTGGGGTGATCACGGTTCAATTTCGAGAACCTGTTAAAAAAAAATTGCCATCGTGATTGTCCTTTAGTGGCTCTGAGTTTTATTAAGATGACTTCATCAGCGAAATGATAACCCGGGACGGCAGCTGGGTGAGGCTTCCGATGTGAGTGACTGAGCGACCAGGTGTTCTGTGTTGTTGCACTGCTGCCTGTGCAGAAGAGAGAGTTGTGGCAATGACAAACGATCCCAAAACGCGGCTTCTCAAACTCAGCGGAGGGGTGTTAAGTAAAATATCTAATAAATATGGTTTATGGGGGGTTTTTTTCCCAGGACTCCCCATCGATTTGTCAATCGGAAAGAACCGAGGCATGCACCTGTGGTTCTGCTGTTGTATTAATTGATGAACGGCACTTGCCGATTTTTATGACTTGGCCGTGACCTTGGCTATTCACCTGAAAGCAAAGTGCCGTGATTTTATTTTTTTATATAAGGTAGTGGCGTTATATATATTACAAGTGCAATATACATGTCAGTACGGAGATCGATGAAGTCAATGTTAACTTATATTTTTATACACAGATTTAACGTATGGTGTATATATATACACATGAATATAAAATACAGTATAGACAACCGCACTGCTATTATGAACACTTTTGAAAGACGAGAGTTTACAATTCGTGACAAAATAAATGTCAATAAGTTGTTAAAGAAGACATTTCTTACGTTTATTAATCAAACAAGGCCATCCCCCTCACCAGGTCGGCCGTGGGGAGTTGATTGACCAAACTTCCCCGTGCTGGTCGTGCGGGTGCGTGAATGGGTATCGGTGTAGATGTCAATCGCCACTGACGTTAGCCGTGGTTGAGTCCAACTCTGGTATCTGGTGGCTAGGGGTCATGATGAAGTACGCTAACCACTGTGATACCGCTCCCCATGTTGTACGATTAACGCATACAGCTCCACATTTGTGGTCGTTAAGTTTTAACAACCGTCTAAATGTTGAGTGTAATTGCCCTCGTTATCTATCATCTACTTAATTTAAATCGCGTGTCGTAAATGACCGCGGTGAATTCAAGTTTGAATTCGTCTGATCGGCAGAAATCATCATCAGATGAATACATTTCAGCTTTAAATGCGCGTGCGATTTTATTTATGCGCGCTAAAACTTTAGCGTGACTGTTCTTGAATATAGCAGAAGATGTGTGCTTTTCGAATTTGGACGCCAATAAGTGGAGACTTAACTGTGAAGTTTCACGAGAAATGTCTGTGATACAGGTACAAACACTAATGCGTATTAAAATATAATATATTCTATATTTATGACCAGTGAAAAAAACTATTGCACTCAGGAAAATCACCATGAACTAGCTGCTACTGTTTACAATCCTTCATCGCAAACGAATTTGGAACGTTATGTTCTTGATGATGAAGGGCGATATCGTTTGGACTCGTGCAATCTGTAATGTGGTTTTTGCCATTATGACGCGTGGAAATACCAATTTATTTATTTTTTGTTACATGTGTATTTTTGCTAAACAACTTTTGGTATTATTTTTGTTGGTTTCCAATCAAATAAAGGTATTTTTTTTCAACATCATTATATTCGGTTGCCAATTTTTGTGTTGCATATCATTGTTTTGCCATGTGCCACGATAGGCCGTTAAAATGTTTATCCAAACGCCCGCATTTGCCACCGAGACAGACCTGCGGTGGGTGCCCGGGGGTGACTCAGAGGTGGCCACAGCTGTGAGCTGTCATGTCTGGAAACATGTTCATGGGAAACATTGCTTCGTTACAAAACTTCTGTTGTGGCGTAAGGGGCTAAGGCACCTGACACTGGTCAGGTGCCTTAGCCCCTTCCACCCTGCCCCCCACCCCAAATCGACTCTGCATGAATAGTCGGTTCATCAGCAAGTCTGGGTACTCCCCTACCTATGCCACACCCCCGCCAACATTTCTGGCTCAACGTGGGAGGAATAGACCAAGCACCCTCTGGAAGGGCCACGGCGCCGGGCTACGAATAGGGGGGAAAGGGGGATATTTGACTGGAGCCCTGCCCCCCCCCCCCGCCATAATCAAGATCGTAGCGCCTCTGAAATGTCGCTGTAGGTTACGTGACGATGGGGCGATTAAAAACAAAAGTGCACCGCCGAGCTCAACGTTGGGATAACCGCATCGAATGGGGCGCGTGAGATTCGGCGGTTTGTGTTCAATGCAAAGGATATGCAAATTACCCATGGGATGATGATCGGGGCAGAAGACGGAACGAGGCAGAGCAAAATGAGATAAAAGCGAAAGACAATGCACATGCAAAGGTATAAACGGCACGAAACGCGGGAATCAACAGCTCACAACATACACACGAATGGATTTGAATACACCATGTAACACAATTTTTGTTACTGGGTAGTAAGTGTTATTTCGTAATTGCTTATGCCTAAAAAGTATAGAAAATGGCCATTATTCCCCATAAACGTTGCTTTACCTATTTTCAATGAGAAAACGGGCGAATTTGTGTATTTTCGATCACAAAGTAAAAAAAAACAAATAAAAATGTACATGTATTTAAACTAAAGTAATAACAAAAATTACTACAAAAGATTTAGAAGTGAGTAGCTTTTCGAGATTTACGATTATACTGTTAATCACTTTCACGAAACAGCCCCCAAATGTAGTCTCCCATCACGTTATCGTTATACTGTTCTTGATAGCGGCGTTCAAAGTCCAGTATATTCTGGTGGAAGCGCTCGCCTTGCTCCTCCGAGTACGCTCCCAAGTTCTCCTTGAATTTATCAAGATGAGCATCAAGGATATGGACTTTGAGAGACATCCTACAGCCCATTGTGCCGTAGTTCTTCACCAGAGTCTCAACCAGCTCCACATAGTTTTCGACCTTGTGATTGCCCAGAAAGCAACGAACCACTGCGACAAAGCTGTTCCAACCCGCGTTCTTCTTTCTAGTGAGCTTCTTGGGGAATTAATTGCGGTCCAGGATCTTTTTTATCTGTGATCCGACGAAGACACCGGCTTTGACCTTCGCCTCAGACAGCTTAGGGAAGAAGTCTTGCGCGGGTGCTGGGTGATGTGGGAGCCAAGGCACCTCGTCAGATTCTCTGTTGAATATTGCGAGTGTCTGTTGGAACACCGTTCGCCACGAGTCCCGCTATCGACCACACTGACACACGTGGGCGGCGGTGGCGTAACGCAGACCAGGCCATATCTCTGTTGGCCACGTGCACCCCTGGACGCGCCTATGTACCGATGAGCGACATCGCCAGGGCGAGAGATTGCGGCCAGATGAATTGCGTCGGGAGTAGCTGAGGGTGTCGTCGCTGTCTGAGGGATGAACACATGCGTGTGTGATGAACGTGGTTCGGGCCGTCCGTAGCCAACCGTGCTAATCGGAGGTGCGGTGGAAGGACAACAAATACGGTTCGGGGCAGGTCTTCATGCAGCAGTAGATATATCATGGCTGCTGCTGCTGATGTTGCTGCTGCTGCTGATGATGCTGCTGCTGCTGATGCTGCTGCTGATGATGATGCTGCTGCTGCTGCTGATGATGATGCTGCTGATGCTGCTGCTGCTGATGATGATGATGATGCTGCTGCTGCTGCTGATGATGATGCTGATGCTGCTGCTGCTGATGATGATGCTGCTGATGCTGCTGCTGATGATGATGGTTTTCTCGCTATCGTCACCCGCGCTGGCGCGTGGCACGCGTTACGCAGTGAGCACGGGAACAGAGGAAGTTGGTGCGAGCGTGCGAGCGTCATTGCCAAACCAGCAGCGACCTCTTCCTCACCACCATTACTTCCACCACCCCCACGATGACCACCAGCAGCAGCAGCAGCAGCGGCGACTCCAGAACAACAACAACAACAAGGAACAACCGCAACACTTCAGGGTCACGGCGAAGGCAAAGCTTGCCGCATTACGCGATTATGTGTTCAATGCGGCGTTGTTGTTGTTTTAAAGCTGTTATGAAATATTATTTCAGCCACGATCTATCCACTGCTATATTAAGCCCCCCTCCCCCCACGCCCTCTCCTCTCCAAGCTGCCGCTATCCCTCCCACGCCTCGCGATGCGAGAATCGACCCAGTTGCTGCACACGAGACGATCGATGTCTTTCCCCCATCTATGCGGTAAACGTCGTCTCTCTGTCTCTCTCTGTCTCTGTCTGTCTCTCTCTGTCTCTCTCTCCAGTACTTACGCTGCCAGCAGCTCAAACCAATGTTCCGCCTTTTGGGGGACATCTTTAGGAAACTGGGGGTGCCCTTCTACAACAGCAGCTTCGTATATGGGGTGGTGCCTTACCTGGCTAACAAGCGCCATGACCTCGCCACCTTCGCCTGTGCTTAGGCGAAGTTGGCGGTGTACAGAACGAGGAAAAAAATGCTGGAAGGTGACACTGACGGCTGCTCTGCGCTTCCAGTGTTCAGGGGCCTGCTTAAGGCGCGGCTCCGGCTGGAGTACGCGTACCACACACATGTCGGTGATGTGCGCGTCTTCTTCGAACGCTGGGGAGCCGGACAAGCCCCTGTCTGTACCAGCGTGGACGGCACCCTCGTGGTCACCTTCTGAAGCGCTCGCTCGTCACCGTGGCGTGCGCGATGACCACCACCACCACCACCACCACGTGGCTTTTATTTCGTGTTGTGCACGCTGCATTTAGCGCCACAGCGCGTGGATTTGGAGCGTTTAATTAAATGTGTTTGCTGGTGACTTTGTGTGTTTCATATCGGAATCGCCTCCAGTGCTGTTGCTGCTTGCGGCAATAAAAGTTGTTTAAAAGTCAAAGTCTGTCTCTCTCTGTCTGTCTCTCTCTCTGGCATCTGTCCTTTGGGCTGCCTCTCCGTCGTGAGTCTCTATCACCGGTCGTCACCCCACCACCGCCGCCGCCTCTTAACATCCAGCATCTGATGTCTCTAACGTGCGAATGTCCCGAACTCGGTTCCTCTTTCTTCTCTCTCTCAAGAGCCTTTCCCGGCAGGCATCTCTGCGTGGATTGCTTGCGCAAACTTCCTCGGAGGGGTGCACTTCTCCCACGGCAGTTGTTGGCACATCGTTACGTTGCTTTTAATCGTCAGCCGTGTTCTCCCAACACCGTAGCAGTATAGGTACACACATCTCTTAACTCTCTCACCCACCTCGCTATATATCGTGTACGCAGGGCCGTCCATGGGGGGGTGCGGGGCCCGGGGCGAATCACAATGTGCCTCCCACCCCTCGACGCCTTCAAATTAACCCGGGGGTGGGGGGTGGGGAGTATAACTCCTGACACCGTAATGTCGAAGAGCGTGGTCCCCCAACGCGCGGGGCCCAGGGCGATCGAACGGCTCTGCGTATTCGTTTGATCCCGGTCCGTCTTCAAGAACCAACGGGCCCAGCGATAGATCCTGTCGCCGGGTTTTTTCTCCAGCTGTGCTCTTCCTTGAAGGGCGATCTCAGTGCTGCGAGCTCGTTCTGCACACTCCCCGAGACCTGCCGTAGTGCTCCACGCGTCACTCGCATCGCGTCCTCAACACACTTTGCAAGTGGCAATTACACCTTTGGCGACGTGTGACTATTTATTCTGGAACTGAACGCGATGTTTCATTAAATACACCTACTTTGATCCGTACACTCGGCTTTTCATTCCTCGGGTAAGAGTGGCTTATTTCGGTGAAAAGCGACAGCACACGATTGAGAATGCGTTTTTGTTTAACTGTTCGCCGAAGTGGCGGTCGATGGGATACGACGGAGGTGCCGCTGATGGAAGGGGAACTCGCCCCGACCATCGGGACGTCGACCGCGGAGATGGAGCGATTAAAAATCAGATCGTGCGTCTGAAAGGCCAATTTCGTTTTCATCGCAGGAGCGTGAGAGACGACGGCCGCTTGGGGAGATGGAGAGAGAGGGGGAGCGGGGAGGGAGCGGAGGAAGTTATCCATAATCACAAGATGTATTTAGACTGGAGGAATCCGATGAGCTATGAAGCTCTTTTTCACAGATGTCCATTAGAAGCAACGGATAGACCGTGGTCGATTACGATGATGACGATGACGGTGGTGATGATGTTGATGCTCGTGTGAAAACGAGCTTGAAAAACCGCTTTCTGCCTTCAGTTTGTTGTGCTTCCTCCGCACATCCGACTAGCACGGTTGGCTCCGTACGGTGCGAAAGAAGTTCAACGTACAGCAGAGGTCGCAACCGGGTACCCGATACCCGTACCCTACCCGATACCCGGCGGGTACCCGTTTGCGACCCTGGTGCGGCCGGGTACAGGTACGGGTAGACCGTGAGTCACTGGTGAGTAACCGTTTGTCACTCATTTCCCAACGTCTTGTCTCTTCTCACAATTCAAGTTCCTATAATCAACCCACCCGCGCCTGCAACATGGCTTCATCCCAGAGGTCGCAATCGGGTAACCCGTACCATTACCCGATACCCGGCCGGGTACGGGTACCCGGTAATCGGGTAGGGTACGGGTACCCGTTTGCGACCCTGGTGCGGCCGGGTACGGGTAAGGAATCAAAACCCGTTTGCGACCTCTGACGTACAGACAGACACGTGGGGTACATTCCTCGTCACTGGAAACGCAGCGAGGGCTCTGCCTTTCGATGTTGTGCCAGTGGCTCACGAGGGTGAGCGTGGCTTGAGAACTCTCTTCCTGCTCCCCCCACCGTCTAACAGCCCCCCCATCAGCTGTCCACGTGGCCCTACCAGCACGGACGCTGTGTTTGTATTATTGCAGAAACACAATTAAATACTTTGCCAGGCCAGCATTCCTCTTACATTCGCACTCAACTTTGAACTCCTATATAACTAACACGGAAGATGTATTGTAATTACAATAATAATGTTGTCGTAATATTTAATTGTGTTAAAATTGTATTCGATAAACATTCCTAATCGTTCCATATACTTCCACCCGCGACTAGCCCTATAAAGACGTGGCACTTACCCGGCGTCCCCGTGGGTCACGCGATACCACAGGTTGGCATCCGCTGCCTGAGACGAATTCGCTATTTGTCTCCCCACGTAAAACATATTTTTCACACATCAGCCACACGTCCTTTGGACGTGACCGTTCATTCGTCCGCCCCCCCCGCCCCCCCTACAGCCAGTAAAACTTGTGTTTAATATGGTGCATCGGCGGCCACGTGGTTTTCTGGGATGGCACCTTTATTAGCAGCTTTGGATATCACAAGCAAACTCTGGACCGGTTTCTATATTTAGTTACTCATCGGCAGAGCCAGCCTTGTCTAGAACCACTGCTGGCGAACTTCTCCGATCTGTGCCCGAATTCGCCCGAATACTGTTTACGATACACACCACGCGTGTGCCCTGGGGCATCGTGGAACAAAGAAAAGCAATGAGCGCAACTCCATTCTGCCTCCACATATAAAAACAAACATTGTCTAACTCCTCCGCGTCTTCTTTCACGCCCCAATTTTACAAAAGTTCAGCTCACGTGAGAACTAAGCGTTTGTTCAACACGTGGTGGTGGTGGTGGTGATGATGATGACGCAGGCCGTAATCTCCAGCGACACGTCGTATGTAAAATACTGTCGGAGTTTGTGCTTGCGATGTCAACATTCCGGTTTTGCTGACAGACCAACTCAAATGGGGTGTGCACGTGTGTTGAATTTCTTTCGCACCGCACGTAGCCGACCGTGCTAATCGGAGGTGCGGGGGAAGGACAACAAACCAAACACAAAAGTCAGTTCTAGAGAAATTAGTTCTCAATCTAGCTGATGATTTAAAAGTGCATAGCTCCAGTGGCTTCCTAATGTCGGAAGCAAAGAGCGTTCCAGACGGCCGCAAAAGCCCCACGTGACACGCTGATTTGATTGGCTCTGTCGGTCGTTTGAGGGTTATAGTAAAACAACGAACAACACAGCGGTCTAAACCCGAAAGTAACTAATTATGAATCATTGTGTCATGCCAGTCCATCGGCCTCTGGTGGGGCTGTTTCGGATTTCTTGTTTCGGAAAGCGACAATAATCCGCGCGCGATGCCTCCCTCTGCCCGCAGAGGGCGCCACCGGACATAGCTGCGGGCACCACTGAGTCACGTTCACAGAGGAGGCAACGAAAAACCCCGCTCGCTCAGCCGCTGCCGCTGCTGCTGCTGATGGTTGTGCGATTTTTCTTTTTTTACGCCACAAAAATCGCCGTGTGTGTAACCAGAGAAACCCTCAATGTGGGGATTGTCCCGTCATTGATGCTCGCAACAACGTGAACCTCGCCCTGACCTTGACAGCCCGCCTGCCTGACCTCTCCACTCCACTGCGAGACTTCTGCTTTCTGTTTTGCTTGCTTTGTTTACGTTTTGTGTTATTGTTTTGTTTAGGGGCCGTCCATAAATGGCGTCACGCGATTTTGGACTATTTTTGACCGGGGCCCACCCGCCTCGTTACACGGCGTCACAAAAAGCAAACACCCCTCAAATATGACGTCACAAAGTTCCCACCCCCCCCCCCAAAACCATATTTCAATTTTGAAAATAAGACATGCTTCAAATCGCTTTAAACTATTGTCATTGTAGTGCGCGTTTCATGTGGAGCTGCACTCTGGTGTTGTAGGAGAAAACATTTATTTAAAAGTCGATTTAATTAAGTCGAACGTGTTGTCTATATTTATTTAAAGTTGCGCATTTTGATGTGACGTCACGTTTCTCAACCACCCCGCCCCCTCGTCACACATCGTCACAAATGTCTGACCCCACCCCCCACGAGGTGCGTGACGTCATTTATGGACGGTCCCTTACGTATTTGTTATTGTTTTGTTTGCGTATCTTATTGTTTTGTTGACGTTTGCGTTATTGTTTCCGAAATGCTAGAGCGCGGGTTTCCCTTTTTTGTTTTAATCGGAATCGTTTATTTTCGACAGAAATCACCTGTCGGAGACACAAAGCTGGAACACGCGCCGAGGGATGTCGCTGTCGGAAGCCACTCACCCAGAGCAGACATTGCAGGCGGACCGAGATCAACCTTGATGATGTTAAATACGTTTGAGATCTCAGTGCAGTGTGTGTGTGTTCATGTGTTCCACGTGTGTGTGTGTTCATGTGTTCCACGTGTGTGTGTGTTCATGTGTTCCACGTGTGCGTGTCCATGTGTTCCACGTGTGTGTGTCCATGTGTTCCACGTGTGTGGGTGT
>CM025628.2:1651591-1665280 GCA_014621495.2 Entosphenus tridentatus
TAATAATAATAATGTTGGTGACTCAAGAGATTGCTGGCGGATGTACAGAGGGAGTCGGGGAAGCCGCAGGAATAAAAGGGTGGGATCCATTTTTTTCTCATAAATTGTTGGTAGCGTGTCCCATTAGCTATGCGGGCTAAATGACTCCACTTATAGAACATTTTAGAAATATATTTATCATTCTTTTTTTTCTATATGCACCGCTCCTTCCTAAAACGCATTTATTCCAAGTAGAATATCAGCAGGCTGTGCGCGTATTTATCCCGGTCTTCAATGGAAAGAATGCGTCACTTTTATGTCTGCCAAGGATCTACATTTTTTGTGTATTCGTCCAGTCAATTTCCACAAACTGTTATATACTCGAATCACCAAAACGCTTTTCCTGACTGAATAAGCAAACGCCAGTGCTAGTTGGTAATAGCTCTCAAAATACATCTCAGTGCTGTGGCCGGCATATCGAGCGAGATACGAATCCACATGCACACGTGTATGGTAGGTCAGAGCATGTATGCAAGTGAGGAGCGGTGGCGCAGTGATTAGCGCACTGCGCTACGAACCTGGCGACCCGAGTTGGATTCCCGCTCACCACTAACACTAGTGACGATTATCTGAACCGGCCCTGGGCCTTCCTTAGGTCGACTCGGCCTCAAATGAGTACCTGGCGAAAAGGCGAAGGCCGGGCGTGGTGCCCGGCCACCCACCCCCTCGTGTGCAGTGCCAACCTTCAGCACTTAAGCCCCAACAGTTTGTTACAGGCTATACGGAGTGGGTGGGGGGTGTATTTGTCTTGACAGAGTAAAGGTGTGTTTACCTGGACTCGTGCCTCGGTGAGGTTGATTTTCATGGCAAGTTCCTCCCGCGTGAACACGTCTGGGTAGTGCGTCTGAGCAAAGACCGACTCCAGCTCCTCCAGCTGTCAAGATGTGGGAAGAACGTCACGCGCGTGTCGAGTTGTGTCTGTGTGTGTGCGTGCGTGCACGCGCGTACTACGGGGAGCGGTGGCGCAGCGGTTAGCGCGCTGCTCTACGAACCCGGCGGACCGAGTTTGATTCCCGCTCACGGCCAGCACTGGTGACGATTATCCGAACCGGTCATCGGCCTTCTGAAGGAGGTAAAATTGGCCGGGCATCTGATGACAATATTGTATACCGGTTCTGCTGATGATGTGGCTGCTACTGATGATAACACAGATTGATGATGAGACTCTTGTTGCTAACGATACTATTGTTCATAGTACTGCAAGATGATGCCTATGCTGCTAGTGGCTGATGATGGTTTAGCTCCTTTAAATGTCCACGTAATAAGCCACTTTGTTAAGCCATCCATTTGTAGCCAGGTCGCTTCTGAAAAAATAGCTCAGTTTGGCCTTACCTGGTAAAAATACAATACAGCGTCTGAATGTCTTTCCGACAGACCTGTTCTTCACCTGAGGACGGCTGCTTGCGTTGTGGCCGAAACGTCGTGAGAATTGTATTTTATTATGTTTTATTTTTATTATTTATTATTTCCCTTCTACGTGACTTTACCGAAAGAACCAAGAAGATGAATCCCTGCAGTCACGAAAGCTTTAAATCGACATCTAATCATGTGCTATGAAGAAGGGCCATTGCCCGAAACGTTACCAATTATATTCATGTCAGGCAAGAGAGGTACGTACGAACTCTGAATCGTTGTTGTTTTTTGCGCCTGTCCTATATCTGTGCAGCGCTGCCAACGCGACACCACAAAGTTGGATGCGATTTGAGTGAAATGCTCCCGAGTCTCCAGGAGGCACCCACCTGCTGCAGGGTGAACGTGGTGCGGTTGCGCCTCTGCTTGCGTCGGAAGAAGCCCTCTTCGAAGTCGGCCGATGACGGAAGTTCCCCTGCTCCCACTGGAAGATGTTCCACAGCGAGAAGGGGTGCGCGCCCCCCAAGATCAAGCGACCGGGAAAACACAAATATTAGCCCAGCTTCGTTCCGTGTCTTCACGTACAAATATGGACATGGCCAGGTCCATCAGCCGAGTGGCATCGCAGACCGATGATTCCGTGCGGTATTTGTTTAACCGTAGCAAACTCTGCACCGCTTTCGACATTTTGGATCTCATCAGCAGTGTCCTTCGAATTTTGGAGGTTCCTGACACCCGACCGTCGCCAGCTTCCAAACTCGCGCCGTGCTACGCACGTGGTGGACCCGAGACTTGGCAGTACAGCAAGTGGGATCGTGCACCCATCTGTGAGCCCAGTTTTTGCGCTATCCCCTCGTGTGTGAGACGGGTTTCGTCAGGTACTCAAATTTGTTATTATTATAAAAATATATATATATTGGCCAAACATCCAAATATCGCAGCGTCCTCCTGCAACAAATGTCTTCGAGACCCATATTCTTAGGTTTTTTCTGTAAAGTCACGTAGGTAAAAAAATTAAATTATTAAAAGTAAAATAAAAATAAAAAATAAATACTTTTATTAATTGAATTTTTTTACCTACGTGACTTTACCGAAAAAACCTAAGAATATGAATCCTTGCAGTCACGAAAGCTTCAAATCTTCGAGACCCGGCGAGGATTTTCTGGACACTTGGACAACATCAATACCACATGCGTGCGCCCAAACTCGTCAGATCTTGGAAGCCAAGCGGGGTTGAGCCTGGTTAGTACCTAGATGGGCGACCCGTGCATAACAGGCGTTATACAAATAAAACAGCACAGGGCAGTCGAGGATTTTGTTTTATTTATTGTACGGTTCTTCTACTGCTCAAACGTATTGTATTCCGTGAACACCAACCCTCACTCGACCAGCGTGGTGAAGTATAGTCAAACAATCCCCTTTCTTCGCACGAAGTCAGGAGGCACTCATCCAGCAGTTGATTTACAAAGGGCTGTTGGTGATGAACAGTGTGACGGTGGTTGAAAGTTTGCTTGACGGTTTGACTTCTATGTACAGCAATTCTGGAGTGGCAAACTGAAACGAAAATCGGGTATACTTCTACCGTAGGCTGACTCGGCCAAAAATGAGTGCTTGCTACGGTGAGACAAAGGCGGCCGGGCGTGGTTAGCTCTAATCGTGGGGGAGGGGGGGGGGGCAAACACTGTTCATCATCGTCATCACGATCCATGTCTTGTGCCAATATTCCCAAGTAGTGCCACATCACTCTGGCACCAATCTCTTACGTCGTCGTTAGGTCTTCCTCTCCCTCCATTTCCTTACATTGTTTCCGAACAACAACAACAACAACAACAACAACTACAACAACAACACTTTTAATTGTTCCTGTTGCCCATCCTACAATGCGTCCAAGCACTACTGGCGAGCACCTATTGCTACTGGCGGCAGGCAGACGCATACGCAACGCGAGCATGTCATCAAACTGCACGTGCAGAGGGAGATGGGAGCGCGGAGAGAGTGCGTGTCCATCTGCCACTATTGCCTCTTATCCCCAGTGGAGATTCAAATCCCTTTAGTAGGAAATTGAAACGCTATTAATGCATTCCCAGCCGACGCCCTGCTCCTACCAGCCCCCCCCCCCGCCCGCTGGCCCCCCCCCCCCCCCCCCATCTATGGCAGTAGACGGCCATGCCCTGGTCTCATCCTCGCTGCAGTGGTGGTGGTGGCACTGGCACTGCTCTTGGTGGCGTAGCCCGCCCGGAGCGGCGCTTGGGAGGCGTAGGCAGGATGAGGAGATTGTGATGGGTGCTACATCGTGTGCGGGGTAAACTCAAACTAGTTTTGGATTTTAACCAACGCCCGCTGAGCTATGCAGCTCTTTTCCGGCAGCGACCCGGCCGCAAATGATGGCTCAAACTTAGTGGCTTCTCGTCACGTGGAAATTTATCGCGGTCAAATAGTCTGAACGCGTGATGTTCAATTCTGAATGTGGATGGGGAAAACCGGAGGACCCGGAGAAAAATCCACGCGACCACGGGGAGAAAGACCACACAAAGTCAGAATATACAGCAGGCGTCAGGGTCGGGATCGAACCCACGACCTCCTGTACACCAGGCGAGGTGGTAAAGATGACGGTGATGAGGATGGAGGGCAGGTAGCAGAGTGGTTCCCAGGGGGTAGACGATCAATGGGAAGATCTCACGCCGGATTGGAGGTGATGGTGGCTCACGGTGGTGATGATGATGATGATGAATAGACTGGTTGTTGATTGACACATCAACTGCGCAACAGGTAGGAAAACATAACGTCATATGGTGAGTATAACGAGTAGACAGAATATAATAACCAAGTACTGTACACTCACAGCCAAATGTCTAAATGCGGATAATGAGAATTCTTCTTTCACACGGTGGGAAGTTGATCAACGACGTTGATGACCTCTACGGGTGGAACTTTGAGATCGGGTGTCAACTTTGTAACAACTTTGGGAACTCGCAGAAAGAAGCAGGCGACTGTGAGATGCGGTGGCCGGGCTTGACCACTCGACTTGATTTGACCTCGTGAACTCGACATATATGTGTCCTTATAGGGACCAATACGTTTGCCACAGTGCCAGTTAGCAAGGAAGTGACAGTTCGATTCCCCATGATAGCAGTCCAGTAATTTCTACAAGCAATTAGGCGATTGTTCGCGTGAAATGGATGTCAAAAGGCAGCGCAACGCGATCCCAAAGTGTCAACAGCAAATTATGAAATTAACTGCACGTGAAATCTCGAGAAGAAAAAAAACCCCCCACCATCAATCATAGTTCTATATTAATACTTGTCCCGAAGCAATTAATGAGTCGCAATGGTTCCTTGCGAGAAGGGATCTAATTTAGTAAAGCACATCCTCGTCATTATTGTAATTATCCACGACCTATCCACTGCTGGATGACGGCTTCCCCCCCCTCCCAAACCGTCGCCACCTCTCACGATCCTACAATGTGATCATCCACCGAGCACACGAGCCGATTTCATCGCTCCGTCTCCTCCATTTAAGTGTATTCTGAATGTTACTTTAGACGTCGTAAGTTCAAATAAACAAATATATAAATAATATATGTTACAACCCTTGGTCAATCCACTGCTGGATGAAGCCCTCCACTGGCCGTTGTCGGTCGTTGGACCTTTTCTCTGAGCACACTTCACCACTCTGGTCGGACATCACTCGCCACGTGTTCGCCGTGACAGGGGATCGAACTTACGTGGCCGGAGGTTCGTTGTGCCATGCACACACTCATGCACGCCACCACTCCATCCCATCGTGTGCGTGAAATAGCTGTAGCTCAATTCATCGTCAATCTACGGCTTCAATTGTTGCACTTTCATCAGCTAAACATATAAATCCGCGCGTTTGTGTAAAAGTATAAGTTACCTTTTGTAAACGTAGGACTAATAGAATTTTCTCAGAGCTACCATATCGACGTTTGTGCTGTAATTGCTTTATTAAAGTCATAATCGATTGCCCGGAAATTGACAAGTAACGCACACATTATAAGCGTGCATTTTTAATGTCTTGATCATAACTGTTTAATGCCTTATCCCGACTCCGAATAATGAATTATTGTTAATGTTTATAATTAACTCGCTCCTGCTGACGATGGTGATAACGATGAAGACAACGACGACATACTGCTTTTGATGAAGATTATGTTCATGATGATGCTGATGAAGATCATGTTCATGATGATTCCGATGAAAATGATGTTGATTGATGCAGCTGATTATTGCTAATGTTGCTATTGATGATGATAATTGTGATAGCCACGATGCAGCTGCTGATGAGAATGATGATGATGATTATGTTGTTGTTACTGCCCATGATGATAGCGTTGCTGTAGTTCATGAATGGTGATTGGAAAACGCTAAATGATCTTGTTACTGCTGCTGCTACCGATGATGGATACTGCTGCTGCTGCTCCTGATGCTTCTGCAGCTGCTGATGGCATTGCTAGCGATGCTATTGCTACCACTGATAATAGCGATAACGACACAGGCAATTATGATGATTTAAAAAATGAAAATTACACAAACATAAAACCGCATCACGATGATATTTATCGTACTTCTCGGATTACAAGAAAGCATGTGCCTCCTGTATTTGAGCAAATGTAGAGGTGCGCCTTATAATGCGGTAGATGTGTGCGAGATCAGATCTGTAGAACTTGATTGACACCGGTATACGCTTGGGGTGCGTCTTACTTCCCAGAACGTCTTATAATAATACAGAGAACACGACGGTGCTGCTATTCTTCACGAGATGCCGTTCAGAGTCGTGGGCAAAATCCAAGAGAAGCAGAACTAACGAGCAGTTTCGCCATTCTCGTTGTCATCGCTAGAATCACATCGTGCTGCCTGGAGCACTGATGAGACCCATAAGGCCGAAACCGGTCCAGCGCTTTCTTCCTGAAACAAATACCACTTGGTAACGTTGGTCTGACAAGCCAATGGGATGATGGACTACAACGTGACTTTGTTTACATTTTGGATAAATAATAATGCCAGAGATGGCTATGTTGTGGAGTAAGTGGAAGAGACCTTGCAAGAAATGAGGACGTGAGTTGACGTGTGACCGTGGCATCATCATCAGCATCAGCAGCAGCAGGGAGGAGAACGCTGAGCGAGGATAGACGGAGCAGCAGAAGGTGGGAAGACTCGGCTGGAAGGAGCGCAAGTTGAGACCGTGAGAGCCGAGAGCAAAGACAAAGACGGAGGGGTACCAGAGGACCCAAGAGGAGATCGCGAGAAGTTCTCAACGGGGAAGGGCGTGGAGGCCATGTGGGGTGTCCGTGGAGATGGCGAGAGATCGCAGGCGGTGGAGAGGGAGGAGAGGAGAGAGCAACTCGGACAGTGGACAACATCTCTCCGTGTGTGTGTGGGGGGGGAGCGATCGCGGGCCACGCAACGAACCCGGCGACCCGAGTTCGATTCCCGCTTCACGGCCCAACGCCCGTGACGAATAACTGAACCGGTCCTGGGTCTCCCCTAGGTCGACTCAGACTCAAATGAGTACCCGGTTGCGGTGTGTTAACATCGCCGCTGGAGAGACAAAGGCGGTCGGGCGTGGTTCTGGCCACTCACTCCCTCGTGCACCGTTCCGGCCTTCATATGTGCTGCTCGCTAACAGCACCGTCCCCAACAGTCTGTTTCAGGCTACACGTGGGAGGGGATCTTGGTCTCTGTGTGTGTTCATCTGCTAATGAGAGCGCCGTTAAATACCCCGCCTGGCCGCCACGTGTAATTCTGCGCGCGCGGGAGGGGGGGGGTCACCGCGGCTCGTAACCCCTTTTTTCTAGGAGCCCCCCTCGGTAAGGAACGCGTGCGCGCGGCCTAATGCTCAATCAATGAGCAATCGACAAGTCGCCAACTCCTTCCATCAATTATGCATGGCGAGCAACAGGGAGAGGGGGTGGGGAGGTAGTGGTGGTGGGGGGGGGACGGCGATGTAGGAGGGAGAGCCCGGCAGAGGATACACGCGTACGGAGGGATACCACAGACGGACGAATGGACGGAGAGACAAACGGCGGACAGGACGGACAGACAGACGGACGGACAGACGCACAGCGCGGACGGACAAACTAAGGGACACGAATAATGCGGAGAAACAGCGGGTTGTTGGAAGTAATAGGGAAGTCGGTGGGTGATGGTTGACGATGTTACTACTGTGGGGTTAGGGGGAGGACGCGGTGTTTATATTGTGTTGGTGGGTGGTGGTGGTGGTGGTAAGAGAGTGGTGGTGGTGGTGATGAGTTGAGGATGATGATTCTCATGGTGGTGATGGTGGTGGGGGAGGAGTGATGATGGTGGTGGTGAGAATGGTGATGGGGGATGGAGTTGTGGCGATGGGAGAGGGCTGGTGGTGGTCGTGATAGTGGCAGGGGGAGGGGGGTAGTGGTGGGAATGGTGGTGGTAGTGGTGGTGGTGGTTGAGTCCGGCCAGTACCCCCATCTGTGTACGGGTCAGCCTCGTGGTCATGTCGGCT
This sequence comes from Entosphenus tridentatus, assembly GCA_014621495.2. NCBI lineage: Eukaryota > Metazoa > Chordata > Hyperoartia > Petromyzontiformes > Petromyzontidae > Entosphenus > Entosphenus tridentatus. Next base: position 1,659,482 of record CM025628.2, read on the forward strand.
CATAACGCAACCCCAAATATTTTGACAGAGCACTTGGGCACAAACAAACACACGGTTCGATACGGGATCATGATCCCTCGCCCACCCCGGGAGGACGAAGCGACACGCGATACGGGACGCGCTGATGCGTCTGGGTGTGCGTGTGTGTGAGTGTGTACGCCTGTGCTTTGCGTGTGTGTGTAAGGGTTGCGTCTGTGTGCGTGTGTGCATTGGCACATGGTGCTGCCATCACCACTGCCACCTCGCTGAAAGCACTTGCCCCCAATAGGCTGTGTAGGTTATACGGGCGATCTTTGTCTTTGTATTAGAGCATCCAGCGCGTGTGTGTGTTAATGAATCTGCTGGGCACACGCGTGCGCGTGTGTGTGTTTGAGTGTATGGGATGGGGAGCGGTGGTTGCAGTGGTTTGAGCGCTGCACTACGATCCCGGCGGACACGAGATCGACTCCCGCTCACGGCCGATACCAGTGACGATTATCTGAACTGGCCTCCCCAAGGTTGGCTTGGCCTCAAAGGAGCACCTGGTTTGGTCTGTTTACGTCTTCACTCGGGAGACAAAGGCGGTCGGGCGTGGTGCTCGTAATAGCACTTTCTCGAACAATCTACGTCGGCTGTACGGGGGTCTTTGTCTTAGTCTTAGTGTAAGAGTGCGTCTCTGCGTGTGCGTGCGTTTGTGTGCGTTTCAATGGGCATTCGTTCGCTCCGTCGTGTCTCGGTTAGCGCTTCGCTGCGCGACGAACCTGGCAATCCGAGTTCGATTCCCACTCACGGCCAAAATCAGTGACGATTATCTGAACCAAGCCTGGGCCTCCCCGAGGTCGACTCAGCCTCAAATGAGTACCTGAGGCGGTGAGTAAACATCGCCACTGGGGAGACAAAGGCGGGCGGGCGTGGTGCTGGCCACCCACCCCTTCGTATGCCGTTCTGGCCTTCATAGGTGCTCGCTAACAGCACTTGCCCCAACAGTCTGCAAAGGCTATACACTGCCTCCAAATAATGCATTTTAACTTCAATAGGTGCTCGCAAACACAACTCTAAAGTATCACAAAGCGATGGTCTTCTTCGTGAGTGTTTTTTATGGTGTAATCACGTGCCAGTAGCCGATGTAAATCTTTAACTGTGGCCTCGATCGGCTCGGGAGATGAAACGTTGCACAAACACGGTCGAGGTTGTGCTTATTTTCTAGAGAGCTGCCATAACGGACAATAATCCTCAAAGATAAATATATTGTTTTAAAGGTTCCAACATGGGTCCGAAAAAACATACGATCTGCCGGTTGATTGGTTTCACTCGGAGGGCAAGCGTCAGCCTGAAGATGCACATTGCTTTAGATTTAAGTCTCGTGCTAAACAATTGCAATTATAACATTCCCATCATCACCGAAATAAGTCATTCTCCTCCCGTTGAGTGTGACGCTAAAGCCGATAGAAGGCGAATTAAACCTGCTTACCCGTTCACTGTAATACAAAATTACATTTGTAATCGAAAAACGGCTTGCATAATTACTAAACCAAGCAAATGACTAAACTAGACATGAATATAGCGGGTGTTATAGGCTATTGCCTATAGAGAAAAAAAATTTGCTGCTTTATACTCCCCGCCTTCAGTGACCAGAGTGGTGAAGTATGGTCAAACAACTCACCCACCACCCTTCACAACCGGCACGGCTTGGAGGAGACCCTCATCCAGCAGTGGATTGACCCACACATCGTCTCTACTACGAGGACAATGCCTGAACACCCGCGTGTTGACCGACGTTCCGGCTGAACCCACTTCACAACGGTCGCCCCTCCGTCTTGCACAAAGTAATGATGAATAATTGAAGAGGCGCTTTGCCTGATAACACCTGCCAGCCATTAGCATCTGTTTCGCGGGACACGCATCCTGCTGATGATACTTAAGAAACGTCGAAACCGGCCCTGGGTTTGTCTTGGGTTTTTCTGTTTTTGTATCAAGGGTGGCTGTGACCAGACACTGAAAATTACTCGGCCTGATCGCGGTATAGCACTGACTGTTGTCTGCATATTAATTGTGATGTTACGTTCATATTCTTCGGTCTTTCGGTAAAGTCACGTAGATAGGTTCAAAGAAAATAATCAAAAAATAATGTTACGTTCGCTTACGTAAGCCCCACGACCTGTTACGTGGTCTATATTCTAAGAAAGATAGAAATGTTACTTGTATTGTAATGAATGGGACCATCTTTATTATAATGATAATTATAATGATAATTAGATGATAATTCTGATGATAATTATGATGTTTTCACCGTCCTGCAAGTTTTTTGGTTCCAATAATTGGGCATCTTTTACAAATGTGCCTTTTGCCTAATTTTATTTTCTATCTTGGGTCTTAACAACAACAACATCTATTTCATTATGCCAAATAAGACCAAAATGTATCGCCTTGGAAAATAACAATTATGCATATATTTGCATTACATGGAGACTACATTAACATTTAAATGTTATATCAAAACGTCACACGGTGTGTGTGTACAGTGTATGTATATAATTGACAAGGACTGCAGTAGAGGTTTTCCTCGCTCTACGCGGGCTCGCTTTGTGCGATTTCGCGTTGGAGATGCGGCCAAACGATTTCTACCAAAAATTGTCTCTTGCGTGGCCTAACCTCGCTCGCATGCGGCTATGCAGTCGGACGTGGGACACGAGTGTGCGTGTACTGTGTGCGTGTACTGTGTGTGTACTGTGTACTGTGTGTACATTGTGTGTGTACTTTGTGTGTACTGTGTACATTGTGTGTGTACATTGTGTGTGTACTGTGTGTGTGTAGTGTGTGTATACTGTGTGTGTACTGTGTATGTACTGTGTGTGTACTGTGTGTACTGTGCACATTGTGCGTGCACTGTGTGCGTGTACTGTGTGCGTGTACTGTGTGTATGTACTGTGTACATTGTGTGTGTACATTGTGTGTGTACGGTGTGTGTAGTGTGTGTATACTGTGTGTGTACTGTGTGTGTACTGTGTGTGTATTGTGTGTACTGTGTACATTGTGTGTGTACTGTGTGTGTACTGTGTGTGTGTACTGTGTGCGTACTGTGTGTGTACTGTGTACATTGTGTGTGTACATTGTGTGTGTACTGTGTGTGTGCTGTGTGTACTGCGTACATTGTGTGTGCACTGTGTGTGCACTGTGTGTGTGTACTGTGTGTGTGTACTGTGGACTGTGTGTGTACTGTGTGCGCTGCTCGACAGCCATCTGTCGCGTGCAGTTTCACTTCCTGCGCACTTTTTTTGCAACGCATCTACCGCACAAAGCGAGGGGAGCGGTGGCGCAGTGGTTAGCACGCTGCCGTCCGAGTCCGATTCCTGGCTGTAGCCAACATCAGCGGCGAGTGATATCGGAATCGATCCGAGGCTCCCTCGTTTCATAAACCCATTTGTGTCTGAGAGTGACAAATAGCTTGGATAATTATCACGGTTGGCTACGTACGGTGCGAAAGAAGTTCAACATACATACATACATGCGTTGTTGTTGTTTATATATACGATATCCACAATGGGTTAGCGCAATTCATGAGATAACCCGAGTTCGATTTCCGCCCGTGGCTAACATCGTTGGCGAGTGATACCTGAACCAGTCCTGGCCCTCCCTTTGAATCAGCCCACTTCGCCAGCCTGCACAGACCCCGCTGGTGAAGTATGGCCAAACAATTCACCCCCCCCCCCCCCGCGTCCTGCGTGACCGACAAGGCGTGGATCCAGCAGTGGATTGACACAAGAGCTCAGGACTATCGCCCCTTGTAAGTGCGCGAGACTTCACCGACGCTGCTGCTGCTGCTGCTGCGAGTGATGGGTGGTGGTCGTGACGACTGCAGCCTGTTGGGAGTCGGCGTCTCTCCGAGGACTTGGCGCGCACCGCCTGCCTAATGGACGCGGATAAAGCCTCCCCTGCGCAGGGCGCGCGTGCACGTGCGTGTGTGCGCGTGCACGTGTGTGTGCGCGCGCGCGCGTACGCTGCGCTACGAAACTGGCGACCCGGATTCGTTCCTCGGTCACGATTTTTCTGAACCGGTCCTGGGCCTCCCCTAGGTCAACTCAGCCTCGAATAAGACAAAGGCGGCCGGGCGTGGTTGGTGGTCACCCACCCCCTCGTGTGCCGTGCCGCCCTTCATTGGGTCTCTTCACGCTACACAGGGTGTCGTTGTCTTGTATTTGTTTTAAAACGAGTGACAGACTGTCTCTGTACATCGAAGTGCGCGTACCAGAGCGAGTGTGCGTGTGGGTGTGCGCGATAATCAACCCTAAGGCGAACCATCTGCGTGGCGCGCGCGCACAGACGCACAAAGACAAAGGTCCCCCGTGTAGCCCTAACAAACTGTTGGGAAAATCGCTGTTAGCGAGAACCCTATGAAGGTTGGCACGGCACACGAGGGGGTGGGTGGCCAGCACCACGCCCGGCCGCCTTTGCGTCTCTAGTAGCGATGTTTACACACCACACCAGGTACTCATTTGAGACTGAGTCTACCTATGGGAGGGCCCATCACCGGTTCAGATAATCGTCACCGGTGTTGCCCGTGAGCAGGAATCGACTCGGGCCGCTGGGTTCGTAGCGCCGCGCGCTGACCACTGCGCCACCGCTCCCCACTACAAGGCCAAGCCGAGCTGTAGACGCATGGCAAACGAGGTGGAAAACGAAAAAGAGGTCAAGAATGTGATGGGCAAAATAAAAAAAATTGCAATTAAATGCAGTATACACAATACTGTTACGTCGTTTAAAGTGTACGTTAAACACACTGGAATGCTGTAATGCAGTATATAATGTGTATTGCATGCACGAGGGCACGGCGTGGAGTCTATAATGTATATCCACAATAATTGTAAAACTGTGAAGCACAAACGCCGCTCCATGCAGAGGCGTAGAGGCGCAGACGCAGCCTCCTCTCCCTTCCAAGTCTCATCTCTCCCGTTTCTTCTTTCCTTATCCATCATTTTCCTCTTACTTCCCATTCATTCTCGTTCCCGTTCCTCTTCCTATTCAACACTTCACCGACTCGACTCAACTGCCCGTGGTGTGCCGCGCGTTGGTGCAACGTTGTTGTCGCCGTGCAAACCCAACTATGGACCCTTCTCACAGTGAACCCACCGTGGTCTACGCATCTTCAACGGAGGAGGATTATAGCAACACGACACGAACTCTGTCTACGTGCTGAAGCCCTCTCGTCGTAGCCAGCAACAGACCTCGACATTTATATCCTGAAAATACTGCAGCCACGCTCAAGAATACAATTGTAACTTTAAATTCGTAGTTATTGCGTTTAATGATTTTTTTTCATACCGCCCCAAAACCAATAGCTTCAGATATTGCTCCCAACTCCGCGACTAATGTGTTGAACATTATTCGCGGAAACTTGTATAATGTCTGGACTATAAATTGTATGAGTTGTATATGAACACAGACGTGTGTGTGTGTGTGTACACCTCGCTCGTTGTGCAATATTCATCAAGGACCCCGTGTGCTCGTTCTCGACAACATTGGTGCATTGTTGTTGTTGTTGTAGCTGCACTCACGCTGCCCCACGGATCTCGAGTGCAAAATAGCCGGAAATTGTTCAAACAGGATCGTCATCCGTGCAAGACGTCACGTAAACTAAACACTCAAGTAGATAGTCATTTTACAACAGCTGATGCACACACACATTGCATTTGACACACACACACACTTCCTTTGACACACATACACACTTCCTCTGACACACATACACACTGCCTGTGACACACACTGCCTGTGACACACACTGCCTGTGACACACACACACACTTCCTCTGACACACACAC
>CM025628.2:1668802-1700681 GCA_014621495.2 Entosphenus tridentatus
GCTCACCAACACAATACAAAACTCACCACTCAGCTCACCAACACAATGCAAAACTCACCACTCAGCTCACCAACACTCAAGTCAGCACACGACTCTCGACGCCGGTCGGGGGGTTATTTGACCATACTTCACCACTCTGGCCAGCGCGCGTTGGTGACGGCACGGAGCATAGGCGCGCGAGCATAGAAAACACAGTACAACAAACCACGTGGCCCCGAAGTAGCCGATAACAACCCGTTATGCATGGCGGCCTCCCATCAAAGCTTGACGCAGGCTCAGCCCCGCTTAGTTTTGCGAAGTCTGCCGAGATCGGGCGCGTTCCCCTGCGAGTGCTGCTCCCAACTAAAACATCTCCCCGCGAGGTGGCCTCTGCCTGGACATCAACCGGATACCGCTGCCTGGCCAAAGCAACGTCTAAAGCAAGCCCCCCCCTGCCCCCCCTGCCCCCCATTCCCTCGCGACAACTCCCCCCCCACGACTCCCCCACGCTCCCCACCGCTACAACCGCACGGCGCTCACTCAATTCAATTACCGGCTCACCGCCACTATCTGCGATGATAAGGGCACGATCCTAATGTATACAGCCGACTTCCGACAGAGATAAGCGAAGCCCGCAACGACGACGAAGACGAAGATAATTCATAAAGCCGTAGCCACGGGGCACTTTAAACAACGCCGCAGAGAAATCCCCGCGCGCGATCCGAGTGGCGAGGGGTTGGTTGTTTGGTAGCGCGGTGTGGGAAGTTGTGAGAACTCTGCCGGGTGTGGACCGAGGCGCTTCGTCGTTTGGTACTCACAGAGTCAGATGCTGCTGCTGATGCTGATGCTTCCCGCTGCTACTGCCCGCTGCTGTGTCAGCTGCTTCCTGCTCGTCCTGCCCGGTCGCTCCCTCGCTCCCTCGCTCGCTCTCCTGTCGCGCTCACGCCGCGTTGCGATTCTTGAGTCAAATTCATCAGCTCGCTCTCTGGCTTTATAATGTAATCCCTCAACCCTCCCCTGCCAACTCCACCCACGTCCCCCCGCCCCTCCCCTCCCCCATGCTGCACCTTCACCCTCCCAGCAGTCTCCCTCCCTCACCACCCCCCCCCACCCCCCAATTTTTGCTCACTCTTAATGGACTTTTGCAGCCAATAATAATCGTATTATTCCCACCATCTCGTTGTTCAGCGGGGAATATATGCAATATACAGTCCTTACCTCTCCCACACCACCATCATCATCATCACATCACCCCTCGTCTCTCACCACCAGACCTCCGCCTCAATTATCTACCTCCGCATTGGCACGCGAGTCTGTCGAAGAAGACCTATCGATGAGGATTTGTGCAGTGCTGTTCCATCTCTGCCTGTGTGCGTGGTGCGTGCTTGCGTTGTAAGGGAGTGGGGTTCGCGTGGACAAATCGGCCACGCGTCTCAGCGGCGGCAGAGCGAGCGCCTCGCGATCGGAAAGTTTGCGAGTTCACATCCAGATTCGGGGGTGGATGGTCGACTTAGCATCATCATCCTGTCCGGACCGATAAATGGAGAATCAACGTAGTGAAGTCAACAGCGGGGTTTCGCATGGATATACCAATCCCCGCCAAAGGAATGTGGATTGTTCACCCCTTGCTTCGGGCTGTAAAAATGACATGAGCACCACCTCAATGATCTTAAGAGCAATACGTCTCGTGTGTGATGAGCGTGTGTGTGTGTGCTCATTGTGTGTATGTCTGTTGACTGTGGTGTGTGTGTAGCGGTTAGCGCGCTGCGATATGAACCTCGAGACCCGAGTTCGATTCCCGCTCACGGCCAACGCCAGTGACGATTATTTGCACCGGTCCTGGGCCTCCCCCAGGTCGGCTCAACCTCAAATGAGTACCTAGTGCCATTAGGGAGACAAAGGCGGCCGGGCGGCGTGGTGCTGGCCACCCACTCCCTCGTGTGCCGTGCCGGCCTTCATAGGTGCTCGCTAACAGCACTTGCCCCAACAGTCTGTTAAGGCTACACGGGGGCATCTTTGTCCGCGTTTAATGGGTCTGCGTGTTACGTTTGTGTCTTTGTGCGTGGTGGTCACGTGGCGGTGCGTGTATGTGTGCGCATCTCACGCGTGCGGGTAATTATCATTGTCATTATAGCCTGCTGATAATAGAGTTACGATCCACTGATTGACTTCATCGCAATGACCATCATCATCCTCATTGCCATCATCACTGGCGATGAATCATCATCTGTTAATTGAATCGTTATCATTACAAAGTATGAATTCAGTTATCGTCAGCTAATGTTTATTCCGTCATAATCGATTATTAAGTCAAATAGCCCACACGATTGCTTACTTCGCCAATTTTCAATTTTCCAACATCGTGTCCCGCGGTTGTGCTACCGACGTCGCCCCTCCGATTTCCCGCACCTCCGATGAGCACGGTTGGCCACGTACGGCGCGAAGGAAGTTCAACACGCGCTCACCCCCCGCGTGACAGAAGAGTTTCCGCCCTGCGGAAGCGGATGTCACAGAGCTGTCTCTTCAATTGCTGGATGACAGTCAAATCGACATTCAAACATTTTTTTACAGCTGGAAATAGGCGATTAAGTGCAGAGCTAAATGTTCACCTGTGCAGTGATTGGTGACCACGCTTAATTACGGGGGAGGTGAAAACCGGAATTGAACCCAGGATCTCAGCGTTGATTTCAACCAGAATTATCAGCATCATCATCATCATTATGATCTATTGATCATGTAATCAGCATCCTCCACGTTGGTTCGGGGTCTCAAGTATTGTTCTGGTCAGTGTGAGAGTTATCATCTGGGAAGAGGTTCGTGGGATCTGGGTTGAGTGTCTTCACACACAAAGCACAACAACAAGTGGCGGTGATGTCACCACAGCGCTTGTGCCAGGATAGGTGCACCTTGAGGCCATGTGAAGTGTCCAAGGCTCGCTGACAGGTCACGGGACAAACCCAGGTGGTTTGAGTTGACTGACTGAAATTATTGGCAGATGCATCACCCGTCCCCCCGACTGTGGAAACTTGATGCGTTTTTGTTCCCCGGTACTCCGCTCGTTGTTGTTGGAGGGCGACAGCCTCCAACTGCCCAGTGGCGTCCTTAACGAGCCTCCTCCACAGAGGCCGATCTTGACATCGCTGGTACCGGTCATCGGCAAGTCTACTCAGCCACACATCCTCCTGTACCACATCACTCCATCTCTTCTCTAGCCCGTGCCGCGCCCGTTCAGCCCCCTCTATCCTCCCAAACAGAAGCTGCTTGGGCATGCGGTGGCTGGGCATGCGGGAGACAACGCATCTTTCAAGAATCTGCGAGCACACACGCAACTGACACATGCACACAAGAAAATATTCAAACACATACATTAAAAAAAACCTGAGACAAAGCAGATCGCCCTTATAGCCTTACCAGACTGTTGGGGCAAGTGCTGATAGCGAGGAACTATGAAGGTTGGCCAGCAACCCGTCCGGCCGCCTTTGTCTCCCTAGTAGCGATGTTTTTACGCACCGCACCAGGTACTGATTTGAGGCTGAGTCGCCCTAAAGGAGGCCCAGGACGGGTTCAGATCATCGTCACCGGTGTTGGCCGTGAGTGGGAATCAAACTCGTGCCGCTCGGTTCGTAGCGAAGCGCGCTAACCGCTACACTACCGCTCCCCACACAGGCACACACAGAGGCAAACCTACACACACACTCACACACGGGCGATAAACTAACTACTGCTCATGCACATTAAAACAACAATTAAGCGCAATTCTCATTATTGCATTACAGTAATAGCCATGCGCGTTATTTGTTTAGCGATAATTATCCTCTATTGTATAATTCAGTGCCTGTGCGCACAGCGCACCAACTGTGTGCGCTCAGAGGCCCCGCTCCCCGCGCCGCAGCTTTGTGGGCGAGCGAGCGAGCGAGCGATCGCTCTGCCAAAGGACACCCCCTCAATGTTCTCGATGGGAAATTCAAGATGCGAGCTGCAGAGACACACAGAGGCCCATAGAGATACATAGAGACACATAGAGGCTCATAGAGATACATAAAGACACGTAGAGACTCATAGAGACACATAGGGATACATAGAGGCCCATAGAGACACATTGAAGACAAGTTACAGTCGTGCCATTGCGCCCATGAAAATCAAACTATGGACCATAAAGTAGACACATAGAGATATATAGACACATTGAGACTCATAGAGATACATAAAAACACGTAGAGACACGTAGAGATAAAGAGCGACATGTAAATAAAAAGAGACTCATAGAGATACATAGAGACACATAGAGACTCATAGACATATATAAAGACACGTGGAGACACATCGAGATATAGAGCGACATGTAAATACATAAAGACACATAGAGACACATAGAGACTCATAGAGACGCATAGAGATACATAGAGACACGTAGAGACACATAGAAACTCATAGACATATATAAAGACACGTGGAGACACATCGAGATATAGAGCGACATGTAAATATATAAAGACACATAGAGACACATAGAGACTCATAGAGACGCATAGAGATACATAGAGACACATAGAGACACATAGAGACACTTAGAGACTCATAGACATACATAAAGACACGTGGAGACACATAAAGACTCATAGACATACAAAAAGACACGTGGAGACACATCGAGATATAGAGCGACATGTAAATACATAAAGACACATAGAGATACATAGAGACACATTGAGACTCATAGAGTTCAAGTTCACACATAGAGACACGTAGAGACACATAGAGATGCATTAACGACAACCCGTAGTCGTGCAATAGTGGGCATTCAACCACCTTCAGCGGAGGAGGAGGAGCACCACACCAACTCTCTTTCTCTGCTGAAGCCCTCTCGTCGTGGCCACAGCAGACCTCGACGCTGACATTTTATTCCTGAACGTATTGACATCCATTCGCCAGAATAGAATAGAACATCGAAAACATTCGTGAAGCAACTGTAATGTAATCGAGGGCGCAGACCGTGAGCTCTGTCTCTCGACACTCGAGGGCCCAGTTGAGTCGCGCTATCGGCGTCATGGAACGAGGATGAAGAGTCCATTCGGAACTCTCTTGCAGAGCATTGGAACCACCTCTATGGAAAGGATTCAACATTTTATATTTATTATTTTGTTGTGGTTATTTTCCGCACGAGCACAAATGCGGCCGCAGCCGTATGCACGTGTGTGCCTTGAACTTCTTTTGCACCGTACGTAGCCAACCGTCATAATCGCCGATTCACTCCGTGCAGTCACTCGGACACTGGCAGTCAATCGCCTTCTCGTCACCCTTCTACCGCTACGACATTTACTACTGCCATGGTCCCCGTTCTCGTGAACTAGCGAAGGTCACGCAGCCGCTAGAGGCCGCTAAATCCACCAGCATGAAAACAAATATTCCATTCTTCAATCTAATCCTCGCAAGCATTGAAAGAAATCAAACAGATCTAGCGACGCGATATAATGCATGCAAGTGGAAAGGTCTGTTTGCGAGCACCTATTACGGTCGGTAACCGATGTGGCTGAATTGGCCATTACCAGGAATTATATCAGCTTAGGAATTGACCAAAGTCTCAGTGCAGCGTGATGGTCCGATAGAGGAGTCTTGACCTCATAACGTGAGCCGGGCGCCGAGGCGTTCGTATGTGACCCGGCTCCATGAAGACGATGTTTGCTGATTGCACACAGATTTAGAAAGCTCCCTCGCCCCGCTGGGCTACGAGCGTGGTCAGGAGATGGCAGCACGGCAAGTAGGTTCGTGAACTCGTCTGTATAGCAGGCGGGTGAATGTTATAACCCTCGTATGTGTGGCGAGATGTCTCCGGGTACTCTCGTTTGCATCCCGTGGGAAGCCAAACACACGAACGGCTGGCATTGGTCAATGCCATCCCAATGCAGCAGGTCCCTCCTGACAATGAATCTCCAGGCTCGATTAGGCTTTCTTGGACGAATTAATGAATTACACTGTGCCTGACGGTCTTAACAGCGGCATCAAAACGATAACTAAAATATATTTTATTTTACCAGGTCAGGCCCACTGAGCTATTGGGCTCTTTTTTCAGAAGCGACCTGGCCACAAATGATAATCCAATGAAGTGGCTTATCATGTGGCAATTTATAGCAGCCAAATACTCGAAACGCGTGTTTCTAAATGTGGAGGGAAAAACCGGAGGACCTTGAGAAAAATCCACGCATCTACGGGGAGAGACGCAAACTACAAATATACGACAGGCGTCAGGGCTGGCATCGAATCCACGACTGCCTGTATACCAGGCGAGGTTGTAAAGTGGATTAGGCACTCCTAAGTGTATTAGGCACTCCTAATACACTTTACGATGCAGGGTGTCCATCCAAATAGCCGAGCACATGAACACGGGACACACACACTTACACACTTACACACACACTTACACTCTAACACACACTCACACTTACACTCTTACACACACTCACACTTACACTCTTACACACACTCACACACTTACACACACACATCAGCACTGAAACACCGGCTGTGACTGCCATCTGCTGGCCGCTTGTGCAATATGCGTCCGGAGGTGGTGGGGAAGTGCTGTTAGCGAGCTTCTATTAAGGTCGTCGTGGCTAATCTGTGCGTGGACAGTGGTGGTGGCGGCGGCGGTGGTGGTGGTGTCAGCTTTGGAACTAGAGTATTGGATCAGGGCAGTTTGTTTTCTTGCCTATTATAATTCATTGCACTAATTTGGTCTCCTCGTTTCAGGCTGAGCCGACCTAGGCGAGGGTAAATGTGACACAAGCTCCCCGGTGAACTAGAATTAAATGCGCTTATTTTAATTAATTATAATCGCTGGTGTGGCCGGGTGGCTCAGAGGTGAGATCACGCTTCGCCAGCACCCCTGAGAGCCTGGGTTCGTATCCAGGTCGGAGCCGCCAGTGTTTGAAAGCAGCTTCTCAAGCGTAGCCAGTTGATGTCCTCAAGCCTCGCTCGCCAAATAACTGCACAATCATTTTGGTTCTGCTCCGGATTTGGCAGCAATTCCAGCTCTGATCATTATCGGTTGGTTGCCACGAGACGAAAGTTGATCTCGGTGGCACGATGGGTGGGCAGGTGCTGCCTCCTACTGTGGCTTTATTAGACTGACATTCGCCAAATAAGAACTACCTTAACATGAGCAAAATATGTATTAGGCGACGTTTCGGGCAATGGCCCTGCTTCATAGCAGAGGAAACTTGAATTGAACCTCAGAAGTACTTCTGTGAAATCCGCTTCCGTGGATCGTTCTCACAACACGGGATTACAGTGGCTTCGACGCGAGAAGATTGAGACCCAGATGGCACAATCGGCGTGAATTTCGTGCGAACATTTTTATTTTATTTTAAACGATAGAATTGAAACAAACGAACGTCGCCACCAAGAGTCGTGCGGATTCATGGTGTCCGTGGCGAATAATGGCATCGCTGTTAATCTCGAGCGTAATTACTCAGACGCGATATCGACTTTCTCGACTTCGCCAGGGCGCGTCGTTAATGTTTAATATTTGTCCGCCCCCTAATTAATGCAATTGCCGTAAGAAGCAATTACGCGGGGAACAATTCACACTGATTGCTTAATTAGGGCGCCCGGGCGAGTTGCGGGCCGCAGTCGATTCGTCAGAGTCGGACCGAGGTTGCGTCAACACAATTGAGTTGTCCGTGTGTCATAGCTGTCAACCCCTTATCAGCTGTGCCCTACCTTAATACAGACCAATTCAGATCTTATTGGTCACCCCGTGCCGCTTATAAATCGTAACGTCCATCCTACAAAGTCCCATCACAAGGGAGAAACACTAACAAATAGACGATTATGAGTCTCCGCTAGGTCTACTCAGCCTCAAATGAGTACCTGGTCCGGTGTGTAAACATCGCCACTGGGGAGACAAAGGCGGTCGGGCGTGGCGCAGGCCACTCACCCCCTCGTGTGCCGTGCCGTCCTTCATAGGTGCCTGCTCGCTAACAGCACTTGCCCCAACAGTTTGTTAAGGCTATACGGGGGATCTTTGATTGTTTGTAGCGGTTATCACGCTGGTTACGAACCCGGCGACCCAAGTTCGATTCCCGCTCACGGCCAACACCGGTGACGATTATCTGAACCGGTCCTGGGCCTCCCCTAGGTCGACTCAGCCTCAAATGAGTTACCTGGTCCAGTTGCTGCTACGATCCACGCGAGCTCATGGTCTAAGCTCGACTCTGAGCGCGGGTGATTGTCCGGCACGCGTTAACGTCACCACCAGTTTGCGTGTCCTGCTCCCAAGCCCCTTGACCTGAATGTTGAATAAGCGATTCATTCATTCCTAGATGTCTTGTTCAAGCATTGTACTTGCACTGCCTGCTTAAGCGTGCGACCCATTTGTTCGTCGTTTCGTCAGTTTCATTCATTATTCCATTTATTTATTCGTCAAGCACGCATTGATGAATTCGTTCTTGCATTAGTTCATGGTTCCATTCATTGCCTAAATTCACGTTTCATTCATTTACTCGTACATCCAGTAATTCGTTTACCCATCGTGTTGTCCATTATTTACTCACTCACTGTTGCACTCGTGAATTTCATTTAATAACTCGTTTAATTCACTTTAAGCCATTCGATTACGAACAATTTTTTTACTAATTACGTTTCTCATTCGTGGTTCAATGCATTTATTTATTCAAAACATCATTAATTGTTCGTTTCATTCAATGGAAGGTTCATTCATTCAATCTGTTTTTTTTCCAGGGGTGTCTTCAATAATTAACTTTATAATTGATTCATTGCAAGTTTAATAACAGCAATGGCAAGGTCAAAAAGTCATCGCCGCCGATGATGTTGAGACCCTCACACATCTACGCCATTGCTCTTCTGCAAGATCCCACTGCTGTTAAAAAGTCGGCACCATCCTTCACGGTCCACTCTTAAAACAGTCTCATCATCAATCCAGCAGTGGATCGATCACGGCTGGTGATGGACGTGAATAGCGACACCGGGGGGAGCGGGTAGCTTGGGAAGGACACGAGGGAGGGTTGTGTTGTGAATATGCGCAAATGTGCCGGCGTGGCTGAACGAATGGAACGAGAAGTTTTGCGTCGATTTCGGTTCGTCATCATCGTCGCACTACCTGTACATTGTTACATACGAGAAGTGACGTAATGCAATGATCCATTATACTTTATTTTTTCTTTAAATACACACAAACCACAACATCCAGAAAACATTTCCGCATTTTTTGGCAAAGCCAATACTGTCAGAGCAAGATAGCTACCAATGGCCGTGTAAAATGTTTACCGCCTCGTATATAAATGTCTCGTATAAAATGAAACCCGTAATAAAAAAAAAACTGTAGTAAGACACATCAAGTGTTCGTAAGATTTCGCTTCACATTGGACAAGCACTGAGACCACCAATGATCAATAATGCGATCAAATTCATGTTGACAGATCTCTACGAGTGAAAGGATATCGGGTTAGGATGGAGCAACTTCAGGAGACTAGCAGATTTACGGCTCCATAATAGCACCAACGGTGGAGCAGTGGCACAGTGGTTGGCGCACTGCACTATGAACTCGGCAGCTTGATTTAAATTCCCAGTCACGGTTAACATCAGCGGCGAGTGACGTCTGAACCAGTCATGGGTCACTCTCTCCCATTCACCGTGTACTGTTGAAGTACGGCACGGTTAGACAGCCCGCATGACTGAAAGTTTCCTAGGGAGGCCTTCATCCAGCAGTGGATTGCCAAAGGATTGTTAAATATTATTAGCACCAAGCGCACGCAACGTTTGCTCCAAATTCTACACGCAAGCATATTCCCTGCAAATAAATTACTGGAGAGGAAAACTCAAGTAATGCAACGGTTCTATTAGCGACACCTGTGATTAGCAGTCATTGGTCATCAGCTGGCTACAGGTCACAGCAATGGTGACGAACAGACAGATTGATACGATTCATCGTTTAAAAATCGGTTCTTAATGCTCATGATAAAAGGTGATAAGAAAAAGTTCGGCCCTGCGATTGCTTGCTGCCTCCACAGCTGGCAGGACGGCCTCAACCAGTGAGCTCTAGAGAGCCCCTCGAGAGGGTGTTTTGGCCTACTCTTCCACATTGGCCAGAGGTCTTGGAAGCGATGGAAGTACCCACAATTTAGTCCATCGCACGCGAACTGCAACAAAGTGTGGCGCACCCATTCCTATGATACACCCATCTACTCAGATGTGTAAGAGTATATAAAGTACAATTCATACAAATTGTATGCAACCGGTGCATATTACACACACACAGGATCACGAAGCAAATGAGACATGCAAATAACGGAAGGAGACACGTAAAAAAACGAGACGCGCAAAATAATTGATTCCTCAACCAAACCGCGACCCCCAAATTGCAACGAATCGCAAGGAATCGTGGGAAGCGGAGGAGGGTTGGTGAATGAGGATGTGCCCTTGGTGCGTTAGTGTTACAGTAAACGTGTTCAGGTGAGACAATGAAACTACAACACACAAACAATTAAACTACAACAGATAAACAATGTGCCGTCAGGGCCATTGCCGTTTGACGGCACGATGCAAGATGGCACCATCGGAATTAATTTGGTGAAAAAGACCTTTTAAAAAAGTTATATTTTTCTAACAACGGATGCACGCTTCATAATCTTGTCATAATATTCCTTAACTCACAACGACACAGGCCAGCGTCCCCACACAAACTTGAAAACCAACGCGCTCGTTCAACGCGAGCGCGACGTGCAACACGACAGCTGTGCAATCGTGAAGACGGGAAGACGGCGGATTGGTAAACGTAGCGTCCATCCCACGCTCATCCTGAACACGGGAAACCGACGAGTCACGGCCAGCATGACGCGGCTGGTGATGCTGATGACGTCATCAAGCCCCAACCTCCATTGCCACCGGTTCAGTGGCACGCCCTCCGATTAGCACTGTCGGCTAGGTGCGGTGCGTAAGAAGTTCATCGTAGAACTGAGGGTGAGTCGAGTCATGGAACCAAGAATGGAATACTTAAACAGCGTCGCGATGGCAACAAAGTCGCCACGGGTTGCCAGTTCGATAACTCGACTAATCGGACGGCACATAAAACACAGTTGGAAAAATAAGCCTCACCACTGTTCCCACGTGTGCCGCTGGACAGGAAGCGATGGGCGGGGTTTTGCGACGTCATCGGCATGATCAGCCGCGTCACGCTTGGGCACTGCCGGCCAGTCGGGCGGTTTTCCCCGGCATTTCTGAAAGCGCGCTTTGACCCCCACCACCCCCCCCCCCCGTTGACGAACAGACACACGGACGGACGTGCTAGCGGTAGTCGGCGCGAAGGTGCCACATGCCCAGGCCCGTGGAGTCGCGCTCGAACGTGCAGAGGCTGCGCAGGAGCTCGCGGAAGACGGGCGAGTGCTCGGGCGGCACGCGCTGCTCGAACGTGTGCAGCAGCTCCTGGGTGCTCGCGCGGCCGTCCTCGGCGCCGCCAAACGCCACGAACGTGCGCAGGTCCGACAGCAGCTCGGAGAACTCGCTCGGTGGCAGCGAGGAGGAGGGCGCCTGTGGCAGACGAGCGGGTTAAGAGGAAGTGGGGGGGGGATCGGGTGACACGGGCGGTTGACAATCGCGATTTGTGCAGTGTGCAACGGACTCGATACAACTTCATCCAGTACAGAAATAAAACTGGGGAAACCCGGACGTAAGGGTGCTGCGAGCGACATAAACGAGCGGCAAGCATTCGTCACCTGGCTCTGCTCATCCTCTCCGTCCTCCGTGGACTCCAGTGCCCGCGCCAGCAGCAGATGGTTCCGCGTGCGCATGCGAGCCAGCACCGTCGTGGACACGGGGTGCAGGTTGGACTCCAGGTTGCCCAGGCTGCTGGGGGCATCACTCGCGTTGCTCCAGCCAATGATGCCACCGCCACTACTGCTGGTGCCGCCACCGCTACCGCTTGCAGCTCCTTCATCCTTTGCTCGTTCCGGCTTCTTGCCGAACCGTGGAGTCTGCGAGCTCGTGGGCACCGGGGAGTCCTTGGGTACAGCTTGCACGTCCTGGTAGTTCACGTGCATGATAAAGGAATAACAAGTCATCCGAGCAAGCCCGCGCAAGATGGTTCTCCCATTTAATTCTTGCTTTATTGCGACTTCACGAGTCCTGAACTGCGATTCCGCCATCTCAAGATCCGTCTCCTAGGCGTAAGCTGCCCAGCGTGCTAACGAGAGAGAGCTACGGCTCTGGTAGGCCTCTACGATGATTGTAACCTCTAATCTTCCGATTTGGAAGTTGTGAACCGACGCTTTAACACACCACACAAATGGGCCACCTAAATAAACTTGACTCCATTAAAACTGCCGTGTGGGTAGACGCGACTGTAGATGAAGAAGCAAGTGAGCGGCAATCGTTGGGCCCAGAAAATCAATCTCGCAAGATAGGACTGTGTAAACTATGGGGTTATGTAGCCCAGATAAACAGCCGATGACACCTGTTATTATTCATGATGATCGCCTACCCAAGCACTACCACAGCTCACCCCTGCTTAGATTCCAGAGAACTGACGAGATTTCAGATTGTTAGCGGGGGGGGGTGTAGTGCGGCAAAAAGCATTGTTGTACAGTATGTCTATGCTCCAACGTCTACGCTTACCACCATCACCGCGCTGCTCAGTGCGGGTTTGATGAAGCGCGGTAAAATAACTGCCACGACCGGCGTAAAGAGGCGCCCTCCTCATCCTGACAAAAGGGGCCGCGCGTTAGGGGCAACTTCACGCAAGAGCCACTCACCCTGCACTTCTGCGATTGTGGTTTAGCGGCCTGGGCTGCCACCAACGGCAGGGGCTTCTTCCTCTGCCCAAACCTTGAGATGCGATAACAAAACAAACACCGAGAGACGATGTCAATAACCGGCCGAGCAACATCCGCACGACACAACAATGCGCCGAGCGCCGACGGGAAGCTGTTCAACAGTTGCCGAGGTCACCCAGGACTCCGATGACTTCCGCCGATTAAACATCGCGTGGGTCAGGGCAAGTTGGCGCGCGAAGCCACCGGGGGCGGCGCGTCGTTGACCGACCTCGCTTGGGGCCGCGGCGGCGGTGGCGGCGCCGCGCTTGCCGATCGGTAGTGCCGGCGCGACTGGCGGAGCGCATGCATCGCATCGCGAGCCACCCGCGTCGCCTCCGCCTCCACCAGCGCGAAGTCCGGCCGCGACGAGTTCATGATCGCGTCGTGCTGCATCGCGCTGTGGATTCCTGCGCGGGGGGGCGGGGGTACGACCGGGCACGAGCGTCAAGACTCGACGCTCCCAGGTGGCCGGGCGGCTCGGTGGTCAGGCAGACCGCGCCGGCGTTGCTAAGATCCTGGGGGTTCAAATCCGAGGCTTCAGCTGCCCAACCGCGTTTAAACCGGGTTCTTAAATTAAACGAGTTACGAGGAGCGGATCTTCGACACGCCCAGCGCAAACAGTGTTCGTCGCACGTGCAGTACCTGCGCACACGCGTGGCAACCAAAACACGTGGAGAAAATGCAACGGTGCGTGTTCTAACTGGAGAAGGACACGGGCGTGTGGCGGCCATACCGGACTTCTTGAAGAGCTTCTCCAGAACGTAGTCGTCGGTCTTCCTGCGGTCCTCTCGCTCCTCCTTGTCTCCGCCTGCTGCCGAGGCCCCCTTGAACTCCGCATGCCTCACCAGGTGAGGAATTCGCTCCCCCTCAAAGCGAACGCCCTTCCGCTTCTTCTTCGACCTCCCGTCGCCCTCGTCCCCGTGCGCGCGTCGCCCGCGCCCGCTTTCCGCGCCCTCCACGTGCTTCTGCTTCTCCCTGCGCTTGCAATGAGCGGTGACGTCACCGCCAGCGCCGCCACCGCCGCCAGCCGTGGAGTCGCTACCGCCGGAAGCAAGGCGCGCCGCCAATCGTCGCGCCATTTCCCGCCATGCCTTCATCTTGTCCTCCGACACCACTGAGGCGTCTTCTTCGGCATCTCCTCCCGGAGGCGTCTCGCTCGTCGTCGCATCGCCGCGCTCGGCGGATCTCCCTTCCGGCGCTAGCTGCGCCGCACCCGCGGGACCGGCCTCTCCACCCCCGCCGTCTCCGCCTCCGTTCCTAGACGGCAAAGGAGTCTCCCCCAATCCTGGGCTCGGCTTCGCTCGGTCGGCTTTGTCGGAATCTTTGAGGCCAACGCCGTTCGTCGCGTCCGCACCGATGACGCCGTCTCGGGGAGGGGGCGCCGCCGGCGCCGCCTCGCGAGGGTTCGATCGCCGGGGAGCGGCGGAGGCTGACGAGGAGGAGCCTGGAAGACGCCGCTGGGCGGAGCGGTGCGGTTTGTCCGGTCTGGGCACGGCGGCGTGCGGGCCGAGACGCTCGCCGGAGGAAGCGTGCGGCAGGCGGTGCGGTTTGATCGGGACTCGCACGTCCGAGCCGGTGCCTGCGGCGCAGAAACGGAACAGGACGTCGCGGCGCCAGCTTGGCCGCCCACAGCACGCGCAGCGACGTGCCCAGCGCGCCGGGTCGGTGGCGCGTTGGGCGCATGACCCAATTTGTTGTTGTTATTTTTGTAACTGCAAGTAACATTTTATTTCAACTTGTGATAACGGGCACGGCGACTTTGCCGCACGACTTAAGTTCACATCGCAGAACAAACAAGTGAGGCTGAATCTCGGCGGCCTGGTGGCGCAGAGGTCACAGCGCTAAGCTGGTACCGTTGAGAGCCTGGGTTCTAAATCCAGGCAACTGCCTCGTGATTAACTGGGCTATCAAGTGTAGTAAGTTTCTGATGGTTTCATCCCGGTTATAAATGACTGTGCTTAACTAAGCAAAATTTCTGTTCAAATTTAAAAACATCGGGTTTACTGTCAAACAATGAATGTTATTCTGTAGCAGCTGGGCAGGTGTGGAAGTTCTGCCCCCACTGCGGATCAGAGATCACTTGAAGAGAACTTGGAGGTAGTTCTGTGATATTTGTTTCCGCAAGCCGTTACATAACATGAGGGGTTGCACTGTTCTTCGAGAACGACATGACATTGAATTACAACTTGGGAATACAAATAAAAACCACAATTAATTATAATTAACGAATTGAACCACGATCGCAAAAGTCATCACGATGCACTTTAATCCCGAGGGAAGCGTTACGCAGCCTAATCACCGCCTCTATCCAAACGCGGAATGACGATCACATTGCTCATGCGGGCGATGACAACAACCCATCGTTGAACGACGAGGACGGCTCTTGTCGTCGTCGTCGTCGTCACGGACACGGACCTGCAAAGAGGGCACTGGTCTCGGTGCTCTGCGACGAGTCGGGGTCGGTGAGAGCGAAGAGCTCGAAGAGGTCATTGGCTTTGAAGAATCGCTGCTGCCTGGGGTCCTTGAGCACGCGGTTCGTCAAGAACTGCTTGAAGATTTGCCTGATGGTCGTCGGGAGCAAAAAAAACACAAAGCGTGCGTGTTGAGCGTGGGGGTGTATGTTTGCGTGTGCATCCCGTGTGCGTGTGACCGAGTGTGTGGTGACAACCATTCCCTCGTGCGCTATCCCAGCCTTAATGGGTGCTCGTTAAGAGCACTTGACCCAGCAGTCTGTTGTAGGCTATGCAGGCGACCTTTGTCTTGTTTGCGTATGCTCATGTGTATTTTTGCCATCGTATTTGCTTTTGCATGTGTATGTGTGTGTTCTCTGCACTCACACACATTGTGCGCGGGAACAATTGCATTATCATAATACAATCCTCCATAGATTCAACAGTCCACTTGCTGTACTGGCATCTCCTGATCATATTTCAGCCCGGCAAGTGCGGGAGTTTACAAATCCATACGTGATCTACCGACCTTTGCATCCAAAACAATGGATCGCAGGCGTGGGCGACCAACTGAAGGGGACTTGAGCTCACAAACTCGCAAAGATGAGTTCAATCCTGGATCGAGTTAGCGACCAGGAAATGACCACGTGACTGCTATAGCGGCTGAACCTGTGGTAGATCTTTTCCTCGATGGTGCCAGCCGACACGAGGCGGTAGATGGTGACCTGGCGCAACTGCCCGATGCGCCAGGCTCTCTCGCGGGCCTGCACATAAACAACAAAGACAAAGATCCCCCCTTGAGCCTTAACAGTAGGGTAAAAAGCAGCCAATGGTTGCTGCGTAGAATCAAATCGAATGATTCGCAGGGCGATTCTTTCAAATGTGGAAGATTTTCAATTCATGATGCCGGGAAACACAACGGCCCTACTCTTGAGAATTTTAACGTTCCACTGTGAGGCACATGGCACGCATGGTGATGGTTATTACACGGCCACAGCAGTAATCGGAGCGGCTGCTGGATTCCCGAAACGTGAACCTCCCCACACCATGATAATAGGTTTCTCCCATTTTTTCTGGCAACAAAACAGGTGCTAAGATGTTAAAACACCAAACTGAAACCTTTTACAAGGAATCATGTCTGCATTAACCACAATGCTTGTGGTCAGAATGCAAACAAAAAACATACTCTGATAATAAATGCATTGTCCTTGAAACTGATTGGTCCACACAGGAGCAGCTTTCTTTTTAGCCTCGTCTCAAACGGTGTTAGACCAGAGGACGCCAAAAGGCGTGCTCTGGTCTAACACACACACACCAGTAGTATAAGTAATACACAAGTTTAAGTATGAATATAATCTTACATGATCTTTAGAAATATTACGTTAGCTTTATTGTGGAATGCTTTGATCTCGTCTGCCCGCCGATTTGCCCCTTGTAAACGAGCTTCTTGGCTCAATCGGCTTTACTCGGCAAGTAAACTTGAGAATCCGACCAAGGAGCAGCGTGGCTAAAGAGTGGATGGGGGGGGGGGGGTTGTGGTGACGAGGGAGCGCACGCACCTGAGTGTCGGTGCTCGGGTTCCAGTCGGGGTCGAAGATGATGACGCGGTTCGCTCCCGTCAGGTTCACGCCGATGCCCCCGACATGCGTCGTCAGCAGGAACATGAACATTGACTCGTCCTACAAGATTCAATGAAGCAGAGCTTAATTATTCAATCTTTTATTTAGCAGCATGGGAGGCGGCAATCAACGTTGGCTGTTTTTTTTTTCGGGAATAAGGACTTTATTGTAACGCAACTCCGTATTAACATTGCGATCGTAAGGGATCATCTTACCAGAGTTAATGTCCCCCGCTCCCCGTTAGCCACAGACAGATAACGTGAATGCATAAACGCCTTAGAACCTGAGAAAACGTTCAAACCCCGTGAAACAAAAGGAACACGCATGTACACACGTACACGCGTGAGCCAAAAAACGCAAACATGAAGCAAATCGCAAAAGACCAAGCATGGTCCCGAGGCCCAAACGCGGGCTTGAGCGTCAAACGCGGGGGCGTGATGCTTCGACGGAAGGCTGAAAGGTGCGACGGTGACGGGACCTTGTTGAACTTGTCGATGAGTGGCTGGCGAGTGGCGATGCTCGTGGTGCCATCCATTTTCATGTAGGAGTAGCCCTCGCCTTGCACGAACTTCTCCAGTATGTCCAGCATCTGTCAGTCCGGGACGGTGACAACAGTCATCGTTTCACGACGTGTACACGTATGTATGTTGAACGTCTTTCGCGCCGTACGTAGCCAACTGTGATAATCGGAGGTACGAGGGGAAAGACAGCTAAACACAAAACGCAGTTCTGTATGTACGGAGAACTTGACACACAAATGGCACAATCTACATGGCGCAAGCTAAGTTATTACCCTACAACGGCTACAACAGAATTTGTAACCTGGGGGTTCCAAATATCACCAAGTATTCTGACACTTGGTTGCAAAAAAGCTACGGGGCTCTCACACCGGCTCCAAACCGGCCCACGGCTACGCCGCCGGTACCTGCCGACTCTGCGTGAAGAGCAGCACGCGGTGGCCCTGCCGGCGCCACATCCGCAGCAGAGCCTCCACCACGAGCAGCTTCCCCGAGCGTCGCCAGTAGCCGAATCCAGCGCCGCGCGTGACGGCGGCGGCAGAGGAGGTGGGGTCCGTGCCTCCTCCGCCGACGCTGGCGATGGTCGCGACGGAGGGCGCCAGCTCGTCGTCCTCCGCGTTCAGGCCGCCTGTCAGCAGGTCCGGATGGTTGCAGATCTTGCGCAGCGTGATGAGCGCCGAGAAGACCTGGAGAGGGGTGGAGAGGTAGGTGGGGGGTCGACGCTCGTGGAAGGCTTTCACGGGTACGCGCGTAGGTATGCACGCACGCACGCACACGCCACGTGTGTGATGATTCGCACACCGAATCCTGGGCGATTTGATGAATTGTGATCGTTGGATGTATGGGCGGTGTGGCGAGGCGAGGGAACGGGTTGACTGAAGTATAGTATGGTGCCGTGCAATGCGGTGCAGTGCGGTGCGTTGCAGAGTGCCACACCTGTCTCTCCCTGCTAAGGACCTGCTGGACTTCGCGCGAGTCCAGGAATTTCTGGTAAACGGCGCGCTGCTCGTCCGTCAGCCGGCAGAATAAAACCTGCAAAACAACAACAGCAGCAGTGAATAATTATACAGCAGCTCGCTCACACACACACAGGCTGCTCTAGATACACATGTGCGCTCTGCTCTTAGGGCCATTCTACATATAAATACAATGACAAAACAAGGGGGGCATGCCCCAGAGGATGTTCACCACGGAGGTAGTGGTGACATCAGCTAAGCATGACACCATTCAGGTTAAAGCTGTTGTGATATTACATTACCATGGGAATGAGCGAAGGCGCAGAGGCATTTACGTAGCAGTGGACAGTTCATAGCTGTGAGCACTGATAATGATATTTTAAGAGAGCCTTCACCTGCTCGTTCTTATCAGGAAGCGCCAGGTTGACTTTCACGTCGGCCTTCATACGGCGGAGGAGGAAGGGCTTGATGGTGTCTCTCAGCACACAGGCACACTTGTACGCTGTCTGCACCTGACGGGCGGACACAGAAAACCCTCACCGTAAATCGCGACTGTCACGAACACGGACGATATGAGAGCAGTAATAATACATGGGTAGAATCACAACAACAACAACAACAATTGACAGCACTTTCGTCATTCCACTCCTGCCACTGTGTGCACCAGCCCCATCATCGCCCAGTGCGGAGCTGTGGGTGGGGCAGTCGAACGCCACTGTCTGCCCCCCAGTCTGCCAGGTTGGTGGGGGGGGGGTGTGGAAGGGGGGCAAGCGGGTGGGTGACAATTTCCCCTGGCACCCTCCCTCCCCTACAAGGTGGTGAGGAAGCTTCTCCCTACCAAACGGAACTTTCAAACAAGTTGTTCCGCAGTTTAGACGCGCCACCACCTCGCTCGCTTCTGTCACTGCAGGAGGCCCTTGCCGAGTGGCAGAAGTGACGGAGCGTTGTTGCCGTGTGGAATATATTCCCGTCCAGTACCCGATCGGTGCGGATAAGAAGCATGCAGCGAAGGACACGAATCATCTGCGGGCCGTTTTGAAGAGGTAAACCTCGCGTGGCCACGGGCCGTATGAAATTAAGTCACAGAGCATATCTGGCCCACGGGCCGTAGGTTCCGTACCTCGACGAAGGTGGGACAAGAGCGGACAATTGTCGATACGGACGCCTTTGGGAGAGGGGCGGGGAAGGTGCGCAACCAGGGGGCAGGGGCAGGACAGGTGCGTGACCCGGGGCGCGTGGGACGAACCTGCACGTCGGAGGCGTTGGAGTAGCCGCCCTGCGTGATGGGCACCGAGAACTGCTCCATGAACACGGGCAGCGTACCCAGCTTCCCCGGGAAGACAAAGTCGAAGAGCGACCACAGCTCCTTCAGGTTGTTCTGCACTGGGGAGCCCGACAGGATGATGCGGTGCGGCGTGCGGAACTGCGCAAGAAATAACGCAGTATTATTACATTTTTTAAAGTTAATAATGCGCAAGTTTTTTTTTTCAATCTATCATCGGATGTTTTGGACGCGTGGGTTATTTCCCGATACTTGACCACGTTGGTCAGTGCGGGTTGGTGAATTAGGGCCCCGGATCATTTCAAATTTCACTCGCCACCGAGTTTTTCCACACCGTCGGTTTCTTCGTGCAGTTTGCGAACCCCTGCACTGCCCAACTGAGCAGAAAAAATTCTCCCTCCCAGCGTTGCGGCGAAATATCACAAATCTGGATCGCAAGTCAATAAAAACACGATTCTCTCTTTTCTGGTTTTCATCATCTCATTTTTGTTCCTTCTACATTTTCGTTGTCGCCGTGTTTGTACGAGCGGGGCGGCCCGACAAAGGGGGGGTGGGGGGGCGGAAAACCCCCACCTGTTTGCACGCGACGGTGACGGCGGCGTCCGGGTTGCGGATCTTGTGCCCCTCGTCGAGGATGACGTAGTGCCACGGGTGAGCGCCCAGCGTGTCCTGCATGAGTCGCACGCACGAGTACGACGTGACGAGCACTCCGCCGCCACTCGCGAGGTCGTCCACCAGACGCTCCTGTCGCAAACACGTCACCGGGGGACACGCGTCAAGGCTCGGAGACAGCGGCGGAGTGGGGTATGGCGCGGGGCCCAGAGAAAATAATTAAATCTCTCTTCTTCTTGTCGTATGGCTAACGTAGATGCAGGGCAACGACGACAAATTCTCATTCAGGTGGTCAGGCCAGATAACCGCATCAGGAGCAGCGAAGCGTATCGCCATGATTTCTCCTTCGTATTTGTGGTTCGGGCATTGCGTCGTTAAGTTGTTGTGCTGTCTGTTCTGGATGACCACAAACGCACACTGGAGAGAATCATTAAACGGGGCCCCCCTAATCAACACCAACCCCACCCCCCACTCGTCTTCATAGCCTGGTGCCTGGTCCCCGTCTGCCCGGTGGACCGGACGCAGTTGTTTCATTGGCACTCAACGAACAATCTTTGCAAGGCACAGAGAACATTTCGGAACTAGTTACGTATCGACATCTCCTGGGGTCTGTATGCGACACAATGAACTTGCGAAAGAAACTTTCATTGCGGTCTGACCAAGTCAGTGAAGTCAATATGAATCAAGACGAACAAAAAACGCAATCACCACCGAGAAGTGGCGACGCCAATTAACCGTGTCGACCTTCGACACGAGGAAGTCCACCGTAATTCAAGTGCAGATTCTAAGAGCTCGGTGGGCAACTGCGGTCACTCACATGGAACGTGATGAGTGACGGCACTGGTGAAATGACACTAACAAACCGGCAAAAAATATATGTACGGACTCTCGTAGGCACACGCGCATATACGCACGCACGCACCAACTATTATACACGTCAAACTAATCTCATTCTGCCCACTGGAATTTTTTTTATCTGCATTTCTGCACGGGCGCCAAAAAAAACCCCACTTGCGTTTAATGTCATACTTAAGGATTATTATCGGAGTTTTTTTTTTATGATTGTTTAATTACAGGAACAAATTTGCGCTCATTCCGCAGGTTGTTAAAACAAAACACGATAACTCTGCGCATATAATAAAATCCACATTCAAATGCATGTTGTTTTTTTTATATCCACCCCCCCTCACCCCCCACTGCGTAAGTCATTTAACGATGGATTGATACAACAAATGCGGCGGTAATCCTTGTTCTTGTTTATCTACAAACTGCAGGGTCAATGGCGGGTGGCCGTTCGTTTCGCCGCGGAAGACCGACGGAGTTCGTTAAGCCGTGGCGGCGCTCCGCACGCTGGGGCTAATTCGACCGCGCCGCTAACCCGTCAGATAACGGGCATCAATTCCCGACCAAAATTCATTTCTCCTCCGGCAAAATTAGATTCTCCTTAAAAGTAGGAAAAATAATAACGACGACGATAATAATAATAATAATGGCAATCTAACCGCATTTACATGCCTTCCCATTGTCGGGTGCAGGAAAAGTCTTGCGGCTTATCCTCCAAACGCGGCTTAGCCCGCACTCATTTATAAACTGACGAATGTCATTATTTCCGCTAATAGGGCTGCCAATAAGCCAGCACCTCTGCCCAAAGAATTAATTTTTGTTCCTGCCCGAGCAGATTATTGAGCCATTGTAAAAACAGGATGCAGCCCCAAAATAGGGGGGTGGGGAGCGAGGGGGCGGGGGTTATTTAAATAACCTAATAATCTTGGCCGAGTGCCGTTTCCTCCGCACTTGCAGCGGCCGCTGGAAGTTTAACGAGGCCCATGGAGCCCTCGCCCACAATGGGAGCCCCTAATTTGGAATGCGTTTTTACATCCCCGCTCACGTGAGCAGCGCGGACATGGACAAGTCCATTAAGAGCACAATGGCGATGATTAGCATTCGCGTGAATTGGCGGCAGCGAAATGTTGTTTGCGAGGCTTGGTAAACAAAATAAAAAATTGCCACTGCATAGCGCATGAAGTTTAGGTGCACGTCCTGCCATTTTGTCATCGCACTGCTGGATGAATGTCTCCCTGCACGCCGTGGGGATATTTGACCATACTTCACCACGCCGGTCAGTGAGTGAGTGTTGGTGAAGGTGGGAAACACGGACGTGGAAGCGGCACAACATAATATACATCCAACATAATATACATATTATGCATGCTGGCTGCGACTGCGTCTGCCGCGCACAACACCGGGGGTGGCCGTTTCCAAAGGAGTGCTCGAGTAAGTCGAATAACTAAGGGCGCCACGGTGGCGAGATGTTAACCACCTCGCCTGGTAAACAGGAGGTCGCGAGTTCCACCCCAACCCCGACGCCTGCTGTATATTTGAAAATTTGCATGTCTCTCTCCCCGTGGTCGCATGGATTTTTCTCCGGGTCTTCCGGTTTTCCCCTTCACATTTAGAAACATGCGTTTAGAGTATTTGGCTGCTACACATTTGCACAAGATAAGCCATTACGTTGGGCTATCATTTGTGGCCGGGTCACTTCTGAAAAAGAGCTACATAGCTCAGTGGGACCTAATTTGGTAAAATGGTTTAAAAACTAACCACGAAAAAAAAGCAGTCACTCTATCGACTAAAAAAATCCGGCCCTCCTCACCTTCTTCTTCCCCGAATAGGAGCCGGACTCGTGCAGCACGGCCACGCGGAACTGCGGCCACCACGTGTGAAACTCGCGCACCCACTGGTGCATCACCGTGGTGGGACACACCACCAGCGACGGGCCCAGCCCCTCGTACCTACACGCAGGGGAGGGCGGCGGCGGCAGGGGAACACGCGCACGTTGGCACGCACTCACGGCATTAAAGATACGCGAGTTACTTATGACATTTACATTTAATGCAAAATAGTGCACACGTTTGGGATACGCGCGCACGTTAAGAGCCGTACAATCTGTGCGCGTGCGCATGCTGCTTAGAATCGTCGTGATTAGCACGCTGCGCTACATTTACGGCCACGGCAGACACCAGTGGGGACTGGTATCATAACGGGTACTGGGACTTGGGAGATCTTAGTCTTTGTGTGTGTGCTTGTGTGTGTGCATTTGTGTTCGCATGCACGTTTGCTGTGCAGGCTAAACCAGGGATGGTTGTCGTTGCTCACTGCGCTCTTGAAACCCCACCCAGGCCCACTCACCGGTATCCAAGACCCCGGGTTCTCAGTTTGCTGTGGCTGAGCCCGGCCAGGAAGGCGATGATCTGCACCGTTTTGCCGAGTCCCATCTCGTCCCCGAGAATACCGCCCGCCTGCTTCACGTGCAGCTCCCACAGCCACTGCACGCCCGTCTGCTGGTACCTGCGAGAGCACACGGGGCACGCGTCACTGAGCACCGCTCATGAGGGCCGGGGTCACGTCGGGCGAGGTCATGGTCAACGACGTTCAAGCGACCCGCGACCTCGACCATCCAACGCTAGCACAGCAGCGGTTGGCGTCGGCAAAGGTTATTGGGACAACAAGGCCTCCCTTAGATACCTTGCAAAGTGGACATGACGATTATCGTGGGCCTGATCGCGTGAGGGTATATCAGTGTCGCCACAATGTGGCAACCCTACCTCCTCCGTGGGTGGGGAATTATGCATTTGCCTGATTGGGAAACGCGGTGAAGTCCAATCGTCAATCTCATCAGCGATCATTGCCCCACACGTGCAATCGGTATCTATCTGGCAACCCCAGACGCCATCAATGGGCTTCTCTAAACTGAACACGCTTTTCAAATTCCCTATGGAACAAGCAGAACAAAAAGAACAGCAAGAAAAACAACAACAAGAATCAAAAGAAGAATGAGAAGAGGTGACCGTACTGTTGACGAGTCCGGAAGCGGCTATACAACACTGGGGAGGGTGGCGTCTCCGCATGGCACTCGGTGGCGATGCTCACTTGTACAGCTTCTGCCAGAGGCTTGCGGGCACCTTGAAGCCGCCCTCAAACTCCACGTCACTCTCCTCAGACTCGGTCGCGGAAAGTCCCTCCTCGAGGCGCTTCTTCTTGGCGAGCAAGCGGCCACGGTGCCAGCGTCTGCCGAGAGAACGCACCGCGGACCACCGCAGTGACTGCACCGCATAGCACAACGACGACGACAAGCCCCACGCGGCAGTTGCTCTCGCCACGTACTCGTCGCGCAAGTCTCTTGAGGCTGTGGTCGCGATCAAAAAAGCGAGTCGTGACGAATTGTACGGCCAAGTAGCGCAGTAGGAAAGACGCAAGGAAAAGTGTACGCACAGCCAGGCACGCCACTCAGCTGTTGTTCTCATCCCATTCCAGCGGAGTGTCCTGCCCCAGCCCCCTAAGGACATCCGCCGTGGAGATGGAAGGGCTCGTGTGCAGGATCTGGGTGTATTGTTGTATCACCCCATGTACTAGAGAACGGCCCAAGGAAGCAGCTTTTCAGAATCACATCTGTGGTGCCTTCGGGTAACTATGGGGGTCCCTTATTCCAGATGCCCCACCTACACAGAAATGTTTGTGGCAAGGCAATGGATGATTATGACTTTGACAATTCATTGGGTGATGACGACGGTGGATAATCATTTATGCAACAGATCTAAATGATAGATAAATACTGATGATGCAATGGATGATGGATTGATGCAGATCAAATGAGCGCTACCCCTGCCTGCCTCACCGTACGCGCTGCTTGTACTGTTCTATGTCGCCGTCGTCCGGGTGACGTTGGAAGCGCTTGCTCTGAAGCTTGGGGTACTTCTCGTCGTCGCTCTCGTCTGCCAGTGACCCGTGTCCAACTCGTCCCTTTTTTCCTCTGGGTCGTCTCACCAACACCACCAATGACAGCGAAAACGTAATTTTTTTTTCTCATGACGCATGCATCAACTGACACGTGCAATATTCACAGTTTATGGATGTTGAATGAAAATACTAAGTTCATGGTACATTTAAGTTAACGTTACATTCAAGGTAATTGAGAGAAAACTGTATAAATTCCAGCGACATGGCAAGAACGAGACAAAAATAAATGTATGGAATTCTCGAGTAAAATCTCGACTCCAAATCACGACTCTGAATCATGACAATTCTATAAACCGCTTGGGGGGAAGGAGGGGGGTGATTCGTGATGTGCCAGGTTTGTAATTCTAACCGTCACTTATGTGTCAGTGTGCAGCACTGCTGTTACATCTTCACCTGCTCGTTTTCTTGGCCTTATTTTCAGACTGCAGAGAATCTTCCTCTTCCTCATCGTCATCATCATCGTCATCTTCCTCCCCAGCCAACCAGTCTGGGTCCAACAAAGTGTCCTTGGTTGCAGAGACAGAAGCGTTGCTGTCCGAGTTTGCCCCACTCCCCTCGACACAATCTCCTGCAACCAGACCGACCATTTTCCATTGCTCTCCTGCTAGATCAACGATTCACAAATGTATATATTCACATTGTTTCAGTTTCACAGTATTGTTACAAGCATTTTCCTTGCCGAGGACTGAGCAAGACTTTCAAATACCTTTGGTGAGCAACCACGTGTTTATTTAACACACACATACACCTTACCGTTCCTTATCCATTAATGGTAATGCGCAACAATTATATGCATGCTGACCGAGTGTAAAGAGGCCCTTGCAGTGACAAGGTGAATGAGCACGCAACATTTTTTAAGATTCGTGCAGCCGAGTAAAATGCTTGCAGTGATGGCTAAACATAGTTTATGGGCCGTTTCAAAGTGGCAAGGCTCAAGTGGTCATGGGCCACATGAAATCAATCTGCGGGCTGGGCTGTGGATTACCCAACCCTCTATTAAGCACACAATATACAAACAAAAAAACATAATTGTGAACAATTTGATGCTTGTCAAATTTACGTAAAGAATCGCCGTCAACACTCGGGCCTGCTGCATGCCTCACCTGTGCCCAAGGCGCGCGCCGCGCCGCCATTCTCCCCGGCCTCGAGCTGTCCCGACATCCTCCTCATCCTCCTCCTGATCCTCCGGCTCCTCCTCTCGTCGTCGTCGTCATCCACACACCCGTCTCCGCCTTCGGCCTTCCTCTTCACGCCCGGCTCACCGTCGCCAGCCGTGTGTCCGGCCCTCCCGCCGGCACTCTTCCCGCGCGAGGGACCCGGGTCGTCGAGCGCTCGCGACGCTTTCCGCCGTCGCTTCCGCGCCTCCGCGACGCGGCTCTTCCGCGTCTCCCGCAACTGGTCCTGCTCCGCCATGTAGGCCTCGAAGCCCGACATGGCGTCGCCGCTCAGCGCCAGCCTGCGCGGTTTGTCCGGCGCCGGCGGCGGTGCAGCTGCCGATGACGTCACCGCGCTCCCGTCGCTGTTCACCGCAGAGACGCGTGTGCCGAAGGGGGTCATCTGCCCCGTGCGCACCAGCATGTCCCACTCGCTCTCCTGCACGGGCATCAGGTGGCTGCCCAGGGATAATGGTGCCGAGGGTTCGTCTGTGCACGGGAGTGGGTGGATTGTTAAAGAGCGTTGGCGTTCGCTGGCGGTTTACAGGCAGCTTGCGGTGGTGAGAAACTATAATATATTTGCGTCGATGAAACTAACATGCTCGTATATTTTTTACCACTGAAAGATATCACTGTTAAAGAAAAACTAGACGCTATAAGAGTTGAATTAATAAAAGTGTGCTTGGGAAGGACACGTAACCAACAGGGATGAGGAAGGCCGATGAATGAGACTGGCATTCAAATAGCAACTAATGGGAAAAATACGCCGAAAAAGATGAACAATGTGGATATGAAGCAAGATAAAAAAAATACGTGATATGAGGAACACTCTTGAAATTGAACATTAACCCAAGGCACAAGACACAGGGATTCTGCGCTACACACCGCATCACTTTGTAGTTTTTACACTGGTTGGTAAATATCAGTGTGCTTCATATATAGTTTTAGGGGGGGAGGGTGGGCAGTGTCCAGAATAATAAATAAATGAGGGTGGGTTCCCATTTAGTTTGAGTTTCTTTGCTTTGCGACACAGATGATACCCCGTCCAGTCAGTTGCCTGGCTATTTTACAAGGGAGATCTGTGTTGCGGGAGCGCAGAGTAGAGAGCCCTTCAGGATTTTACCGCGTGTCATTTGGCCCGTTATCCAGCACAATGGGCATTAAACATCGGACGGGACGCTGAACGATACGCGGCAAAAACCCGAAACTACATCGAGGAGTCAACTTGATAACAAGCGTGAATCAATCACGCGCGAATACGAACCTTCGTCGACCTCCTCCATTCCAAGCTCGGCCTCCACTTGCCGAACGACGTCACTGCCCAGCATGGCCTGGAGCTTCTTCTGCTTGGCATTCAGCTTCTTTATTTGGTTCTCCTGTGAAGAACACCTCATCTCAACAAGTAGCTCCGCGCTGGCACGAGCGAAGCCAGGGGAAGGAACATTTCTATCCGTTGAGATTTTGGGAGGCCGGTATGGAGCGTGGTGTTGTATGCGGCAAGGGACGTTGACTTTGGCGTCAAACAGGGAATATCAGTTGGTGGTAGCAAGACAAATTAGGAAGTTCTAGAGCAAGTTCAGGAGAAGTCAAATTAAAACGATGCAGAAAAGTGGCAACAAATGTAGAGTGCGCACAATCTCAGGGTGAACGAAGAAAGTTCTGAAGGTCAGGATGTATGCTGGGAAAGAGGCCAAGACACTGAAAAAAAGCTGCCGCTTGATGACTTAAAGACTTAAGTAAAAGGGGCACGTGCAGCTAAATGATGAAGCTGAAGATCAGACATGGTGAAGGTCGTTTAAGTTAAGGACCCGCCAGTGGGTAGGACTTAAAGAGAGAGCTGAGCTTTGGTGAGGAGTCACGACCTGACGGAGACGGTGCCCTGACCTTGTTTTCCTTCTGCCGCTTGATCGAGTCGAGACGGCGCGTCAAGTCTTTGCTGGCATCACCAGGAAAGCGAGGCTTCACTCGCGCCATCGCCTGGTCGATTTGCTTCAACGTGGAACAGCACGACCTTTAGGATAAAAAAACACGCAGCAACGCTACTACTGACAGCCCAAACTATTAGGGGGAGGTGATGGATTGCACTTTCAAGCAGCCACAAACTGGGCAACTGCTGTGCGTCCGAAACGTCGTGATTTATTATTTTATTTCTATTATTATTTCTATTATTTTTATTATTTCTTTTTACCTACGTGACTTTACCGAAAAAAACCTACGAGTATGAATCCTTGCAGTCACGAAAGCTTCAAATCTAGAACTGTTTAATTGCCCACTTACGCAGACGGCAGCCGCACTTCTTCTTATGCCTGGTGCCAGTGGACTGACCTGAGGTCGTCGAGCACGGACTTGTATTCGTTGAGGGCGAGCGCCTCCTGCGCTCTCCTCTCGGCGCTCAGCTGCTGGTCCACCTGCTCCAGGACGGCGGCCTCGAGCTCGCGCTGCTCATAGACGCTCACCCCCAGCCCCTGCAGCTCGCTCGGCTGAGACCGCACGGACAGCTTGGGAATGAGCTGCCGGTCGATGTGGATTCCGCGGCTCCGAGCTCCGCCGCTCTTGGGCCTCGTCGACGACTCCTCGGCCGCCGCCGCCTCCGCTGCTGCCGCCGCCACTGCCAAAGCCATGTCATCGGATGGCAGGAGTTCTACCGTAGGGTTCCAGGGTGGGTCTTTAAATGAGGCGCCATCGTCTGAAGGGACGAGTTGCCCATCGATGTGAATGTCCGGGCCGCAAATTCCACCGCTCTTAGGCCTCTTCGACGACTCCTCGGCCGCCTCCACTGCCACCGCCAAACCCACTGTATCCGGCGGCCAGAATTCTAGCGAAGGGTCCCCGTGCGGACCTTCGGACGAGACACCATCATCCCATGGCCCGCACGGGAGATGCCAATCGCCGACCAGGGCGGTGCGGTGTCGTGACGCCGCAGATGGGGCCAAGTCTTGAGCGGACGTGGAAACCGCGGGGTACGGGGACGAGAGATGGCGGTGAAACCCGTCCGAGAAGAAACGCTCATTGTTTCCATCATCACCAAACTTGGCCACCAGAGCCGAGAGGCCACCGGGAAAAGCGGTGGCGTCAGTGTAGAGCGAGTCTGTCCGCAGCGGGGCGCCATGGCTGACGGGGCTGGAGTTACCCACGGAGCTCTCGACGGAACACGACTCCGCAGGGGGTGGCGAGCGGGATTCGGTGTCCTGTGGGGATTCTACGTCATCGGTTGGACTCTGGGACGAAGGCTGCAGCATTCTCTTGTCCTAATCGGATGCAGCAATTACTGGGGATGATGGGACCGGGACACCATCATCGCCTGACCACGCACAAGCCAAAGAGCGAGAATGTAGCATATTAACGATGAGTGCACTGAATGCAATTACAGTCGTAGTAATTATTACTTAATACAAAGTCTAAATTCAACAATAAGCGAAACATGCTTCACAACCATGCGACATGAGTTATAGAACATAAAAAAAGAATGGTTATAAAGTGTTTTTATATGGTTGAAATACTTATGAAACATAAATATTTCCAAACATTTTTACATTGACAAATGACGCGCTAATACTGTGAGGATGTGTGGTTTTTCACAACGTACTTTGGTTTCTCCAACGTTGCAAATGCTCAACAATGGGTAATGGCCAAACATCCGAATGCAGGATACTAATAAAAATGAGTTTTGAGACTCAATGAAACCCTTGTTAGATAGACAAAAATATGTAATTTGGTGACGAGGGGGGAGGGGGGGTTGAGAAATGTGACGTCACATCAAAATGTGCAACTTTAAATAAATATTATTTCAATAATAATTGTTATAACACTAATTTTTTTTAATTTTCATTAACTATTTGATTATGTAAATTTACTAAGGTCACCTTTTATTAATTTTGATTCATTTTCATTAACTATTTGATTATTTTAATTTACTAAGGTCACCTTTTATTTATTCCATGAAGGAGCATTTTGCTTCTCCATGGGAGAATGGAGTAGCGTACATTTTGTAAAAATTTTGAATTGTTATTAAACATTTTTATTCTAATGATTCTACCAGGGCTTTTCATTGTGGAATGAATGTGATTGTTATAATTGTACTTTCCATTTTGCTTCGTTCTACTACAAAGTTAAGTATTTTTTTTATAGTTATAATTACTTTTAATATTTTATAATTATAAGATAATTTCAATAGAATATTCTGAACATCTGCAGATATTTTCAAGTGAATTTTATGCTAAATTTCAACTTTCCAACGCCTCCTTTAGAATACGTTTTCTCCTACAACATCAGAGTGCAACACCACATTAAATACGCACTACAATGACAATAGTTTAAAGCGATTTGAAGTATGTTTTATTTTCAAAATGGAAATATGGTTTGGGGGGGGCAGAGCTTTGTGACGTCATATTTTAGGGGGGTCCTACTTTTTGTGGCGCCGTGTTGCCGGGGGGGGGGTCAAAAATCGACCAAAATAGCGTGACGTCATTCATGGACGGCCCCTAACGCTGCCAAGTGGCAGTGTGTCGATTACGTAAATGTGACCGTATGAATCGCAATACAATCGATAGACTTCGACACGGCAGTGTGAGCGGGAGCTTGGCCGATGTCTCTGCTCCCTCACCAAACCTCGCAGGACCATCCTCGTGGCACAAGTAGCTACACATGTAGCCACGGACTCCGCACTTTAAAGGGACCCCTCGCTAAATGCTTTCAAGCTATCAATTCCGGTTCAGTGATTCTGCACTCGCTCTATTACTATAGTACTATACCGCCTTCAACTTGTATGGACGACTGGGTGTTTAACGTTAGCGATTTGTCTTATTATCTGGCTGTATATAAAATGAAAACAATACAATTACTTTTTTTTACTATCCTACCTTTCCCTGGTCTACAGGAAGGACCTGGGTTCGATCCCGAACCCTGACGCTTGTATATGTGGAATGTGCACGTCTCTCTTCCCCGTCGATTTTACTCTGCGGGTGTTTCTCTCTCGACATCGAAGAATCAACGTAAACGCGTTTAGAGTAAATCGGCTGCTGTACATCTCCACACGACCAGAGACACTTCGTTGAGCTTCTGAAAAGGAAGCTTTAATAGGCCCAGTGGAGCTGACCTGGTAAAGCACAACATAGTCTAGCTTTAAAGGGCCTGTAAATGACAACAGTTACACAATGGGCATTTAATTATCCCACGCAAGGCCGCTCTTAGCACAGAAGAACCTCACAAAGCGGAATAAT
Source organism: Entosphenus tridentatus (assembly GCA_014621495.2). Taxonomy (NCBI): domain Eukaryota; kingdom Metazoa; phylum Chordata; class Hyperoartia; order Petromyzontiformes; family Petromyzontidae; genus Entosphenus; species Entosphenus tridentatus. Next base: position 1,700,213 of record CM025628.2, read on the forward strand.
TCACCTCCGCTGATGCAACCAAACAGCGACCTACCACCCACACGTCCAAACTGCTGACGATTCGATCGTGAATCGTGAATGTAATCGATAATAACAATAGGGAGATAACGTGATGAGTTTAGCACCCGCCGATAAGCACTGCAGTCATTACAATACAATATACCTCCGCATGTTGGGTGCTAGTGCTGTTAGCAAGAAGCGCCTATGAAGGCCGGCACTGTGGCACACGAGGCGGTGGGTGGCCAGCACCACGCCCGGCCGCCTTTGTCTCCCCAGTGGCGATGTTTACTACACACCACACCGGGTACTCATTGGAGACCGAGTCTACCTAGGGGAGGCCCAGGATCGATTGAGATGATCGTCATCGACGTTTGGTGTATGTGAGCGGGAATCGAACTCGGGTGGCCAGGTTCGTAGCGCGGCGCGCTCGCCGCTAACCCGACAGCTCCCCACAGTAACAACAACAGCA
>CM025628.2:1725681-1736806 GCA_014621495.2 Entosphenus tridentatus
AGACGCTGTCGCCTCGACAGACCTGGTTTCACCTGAAGACGGCTGCTTGCGTTGTGGCCGAAACGTCGTGAGAATTATTTTATTATGTTTTATTATTTTTATTATTTTATTACTTCCCTTCTACGTGACTTTACCGAAAAAACCAAGAAGATGAATTCCTGCAGTCACGAAAGCTTTAAATCGAAACTCCCTATATTCTTGGTTCTTTCGGTAAAGTCACGTAGGTAAAACATTTTTTTAAATAAAAATAAAACAATAAAATGAGACTCCCTATCTCTCGTGCATTTTCGCCTGGTTAAACAAAATCAACTTGAACTCGGCAGAACTGATTGACCAATGAGCGTGCTTTTCGTTTTCTTAGCGTGCTCCGTGACCCATCTGCATTTGGGGTCCCGGTTAGGCTCCCAGGGAGGGAGACGGTTCCCCGAGCGGGAGGAATGACTCCGCTCGTTCGCAACCAAAGTCCAGTCGTGCCGTTTGAGTGAATTTACCGCATTGCGAAATAAACGTGCCGCTCATTTCCCCCTGGAACTCGCTCACCGTGCCCTATAAGTGTTTATCTGAAAACATATGGAACACATAAACATTGTCATCCTTGTTTTGCTGTTCACTATTAGGGGTTTGGGTTTCCCTTTGGAAGGACGCGCATCGATATTCCTATTTTTTGGGGATCTGGTGGAAGGACGGAAGCCATGGCGAGGGGTGGCGGTATCACCATCACCATTGGTCACGGGGACATTGTCAGGTGCTGTTAGCGAGCTCCTGTTAGGGAGCCATGGTGGCGAGATGTTAACTAGCTCGCTTGGTGTGGGTTCGATCACAAATCTGACGCCTGCTGTATATTTGGAGTCTCTCTCTCTCTCTCTGTGGTGGTCTGGATTTTTCTCCGGGTCCTTCGGTTTTCCCCTCCGTAAATTTCCACGCGAGAAAGCCACTTCGTGGAGCGATCATTCGTGGCCAGGTCTCTTCTCAAAAGGAGTAACATAGGTCGTCGGGCCTTACCTGGTGTAATGAAAAAATATATATACATAGTTTCGTTTCAGTAGTTTAAGGCAGGTAACCCCAACTTAGCCTTGACAATTCACCCGGGTCTCCTGATGGTAGGCGCGCCGTGCATTGCCGTGTGCCGTCCGCAGCGACGATCTACCCCAACGGGACGAACGGGATTCTGGATACGTCGGAGACGTGGCACCCACGCATCAGAGAGGTGACGAGAGACGCACAACAACAACAGCATCACCAACAACAGTCGCCGTTCGCCACTGAGTGGCGGAGACGTTACCACGGCGCCTGTGCCAAGCTAGGTGCACCTCGAGACCACGTGAAGTGTCGAAGGCTCGCTGACGGGAGGTCACGGAACAGACCTAGGTGTAATGGGTCGACTGACCGAGACGACTGGCAGATGCACGACCTTTTGTCCACACTGTGTCAACCTGCTGTGTTTGAGCCGCCCGGCACTCCGCTCGTTGTGGTGAGCGTCGCTCCTTGACCCTCAGCTGATATTGGAGAGCGATTGCCACAAACTGCCCAGCTGCGTCCTTCACGAGAGACATATACACACGGGTACAGATATATAAGTAACATGAGTTATATCTCTTCTCACTCCCCTCCGCATCCACACAACCACCGCCACCACCGCCACCGCCACGGCGATCATCGCCACTCAGATCCAGGGCTCCATCATCGTGTCGTGCCTGGTGGAGGTGTTCATCGGGCTCGCTGGGCTGCCCGGGGCCATGCTGAGCTACATCGGTCCGCTCACCGTCACGCCGACCGTCTCCCTCATCGGCCTCTCCGTCTTCCAAGCGGCGGGGGATCGCGCCGGGCGGCACTGGGGCATCTCGGCCATGTGGGCGCAGTGCACGGGACGATGGGGTGGTCGGGTGGTGGGGGGGGGAGTGGTAGATACACAGGGCAGGAGGGAGAGAGACTCGGCACGAATTCTCGCCACACTCGCCAGTCAGACCGGATCTCTGCCACCAAACTCGACCCAATACGAAGCAAGCAGATGCTCGGCGTACGTCTAATCGTGTTCGACCGCCAGAAGCTAGCCAACACAATAGCCAAGCAGATCCTAACCACAACTCTCACTTTACTCGGCAGCCAGACCATATCCTCTATAGGCAGACCCTACCCGGTAACCATCACAACGCTAGCCAACCAGTCCCGACCATACTCCGAGCTGTTACCTTGACCACGCTGTCCAGTAACTCGCTCTCTATCCACGGCCCCCCTTCCATTGAATTGCCTGCTGGTAAATATGCATGTTGAACTTCTTCTTCCGCGCCGTGCGTAGCCCAACCGCGCTAAACGGAGGTGCGCCCATCACTTTACACGTTTCACCTTCGGCCACAGCTGCAGCAGCAGCAGCGGCTTAGCGCACTCGCCGGGACTTAACATGGGCTGTGGCTCCAAGTCACGTGCCACCTACTGGATAAGTCAACCAATATCTGTGTATGTTTCGTCTGTGCTCTCCGATTGCCTTCGTGAGAAGTAGTGGGGCGATGACCTTGCCCAAGCCTGGCACAGGCTGAAACGCAATTGAGAATCAGAATCTGTATTAATACTGGAGGAATCCGATGAGCTATGAAGCTCCTTTTCACAGGTGTCTAGTACCAACACCAGTTTATACATCGATGTCTGAGATATCTGTCCCCCCCCCTGCCACACCTGTGTGCCATCGTCCCACCTGCAGGGCCATCGTGCTCATCATCCTCTTCTCGCAGTACCTGCGCAACACCTCCGTGCCCGTGCCCGTGTATCGCCGTGGCCAGGGATGCTCCACCAACCGCTTCCAAATCTTCAAGATGTTTCCCGTGAGTTGTGCAGCTGCTGCTGCTGCTGGATTACGGGGGATTGGTTGATCATACTTCACCATGCTGGTCAGTGTAAGGGGGGAAGGGTGGTGAGATTCAGGAGCGATTTGGAAATCACTTGCAAGTGCTCGATTTCAGCCGGCACACATCCATCTCGCTATGTTGTGCCTTCATGGCAGTGATTTTGTCCTCGTAAGACTATTATAGACAGGCCTACCTTGTAATCAAGTGGTAGTGCCTTACCCCAAGAAATCCCACTCCAAGCCAGCCGCGCAGTGATGCTTGGTCGTGGCAGGGAATTGAACTCGCGTGCCTGGGCTCATTGCGCAGTGCACTTACCACTGTGCCATCAGTGCTCAACTGGTGGCACGGTGGTTAACTGGCTGTACATAAATGAAATCCATTCCCTCCAGAATCACCCTTCCCCCCACCCATGTGATTCATTGAATTGCCGCTAGCCAGGGTCATGACTAAAATTAAATGTAGTTTTTATTGTATTCAGAATCGTGGTGAATATATATGGGACTATTATCAAAGCATGTTTATATGCACGTTTTACCAGAAGCATTGCGTGGTTATTGCAAACTTGATGCATTTGCAATAGGTGTCTAATGTGGCGTTTGAACATCTTAACGCCTCCTGGATGATTGCCGGAAAGGGCAAAGTCCAATTCTGTTTGCATCAACAACCGTGATGAATGCAATCGGCCTCTTGCGGCTGCAGGGAATCGCCACCACGTGTAGAGATGTCCCCTCCCCCATCGCCCCGTGTGTAGATCATCATGGCCATCGTGCTGTCCTGGCTCATCTGCTACGTGCTCACGCTCAGCGGAGTCTTCCCGGAGCAGGAAGGGGAGTACGGATTCCACGCACGCACGGACGCGCGCGGAGACATCATGAGCAGGGCGCCCTGGTTCAGGATCGCCTACCCATGTGCGTCCACATACACACACACACATGCAACAAAGACAAAGATCCCCGATATAGCCTCTTAGCAGACTGCTGGGCCAAGTGCTGTGCATTTGATGATGGTGTGGTAAGCGCGGCACAACCGGCCGCATTGTCTCCCAAGTGCCGACGTTTACACACACCACACCAGGTACTCGTTTAAGGCTGAGTCGACCTAGGGCGGATGCCCGGAGGAGGGGGGATGTGATGTTAGCCACGAAGGGGGATGGAATGTGGGTCAAAGTAGATTCGTAGCACAGTGCAAAATCTACTGCACTACTGCTCACCGATTAACCGCACACACATACGTGCACGCACACACACACGCACACACATACGCACACACACACGCGCACACACGCACGCACACACGCGCACACACGCGCACACACACGCACACACACGCACACACGCACGCGCATAAACGCACACACATACGCACACACACGCACACACGCGCACACGCACATACGCGCAAACACACAAGCATGCGCACACGCACACACGTACACGCACACACATACGCACGCACACACGCGCACACACACACGCACGCATCTCCCGCGGTGCGCGCAGGCCAGTGGGGCTTGCCCGTGGTGACGGTGGCCGGCGTGGTGGGGATGTTCAGCGCGGTGCTGGCGGGCATCATCGAGTCCATCGGCGACTACTACGCATGCGCGCGTCTCTGCGGGGCTCCGGCCCCACCGGTGCACGCGATCAACAGGTACGGCGAGCACGGGAACCACGTGGGTGGCTCTGCTGCGGAATTCTACAGGGTGCTTCAAACACAAATGTTGAACGCTTCTGAGAAATTTGCAACAATGCCACGAAGAAATGTGCCTCCTCCGAGCTCTGGAGACCACTTGGAAGGTTCCAGGCACGCGTTGACAATGATGGCGAACAAATGGAGAGACTCTTTGACTTTTCGACGCTATTAACATCACATTTGTTATCAAGCTACAGTGTATTTGTTCTTTTTTAATTAAAAACGATAGTCGCATGTAAAAAGTGTTAACATTTTATCGAAGCTCCCTGAAAGAGACGGCTGTCGTGTTGTGGATGATGTTGTCACAATCCTCGTCTCATCGGAGAACTAAAGTTAATCTAACAATTGGGTTTTATGATTGGGGTGGAGAGAAGCCCAGCCAGCAGACAGCCAGGAAGCTTCATACACACATTTTAAATACGATATTAATACTATTTTAAAACACTCTCTCTTCCCAGTTGTGTACTCTCAGCATCATGGAATCCAGATTGATTTCAGAAACCACGCGTGGCATCTGCCGCCACTGCCAGGCAGTGATGTGCACACCACACGGCACCTAGCCTGGCACACCGGCTTGTCGTGTCATGCTGCTGTGAGCGGACATCTGACAAAGCGACGTGTGTGTGTGTGTGAGCAGAGGGATTTTCATGGAAGGATTGTCGTGCATCATCGCCGGATTATTCGGTACCGGGAACGGATCCACGTCTTCGAGTCCAAATATCGGCGTCCTGGGAATCACCAAGGTAGGACCAGGGTCCACCATAGAACCCTCAACCTGAACTCTAACCCAAAACCCTGAACTCAAGACCACAATACAAGCCCCGACTCACACCATAAACCCTAACCTTGAGTCAATCCATAAACTCTAACCCTGAACCTTAACCCTGAACTCAATCTCTAAACTCTATCCCTGAACTATAATATTTAATCATAACCCTGAACTCGAAACACTCAGCTTAAATCCTAACTTTCAATCCTAATCCTAAACTCTACCTCTAACCCCTAAGCGTAGCCAAAAGCTCTTCCCCTAATCCCACTCAGCCTCACTTAATCCTAACTCAAGCCTCTAACTCGAGCCCTAACTCTCTTCCCGAGCCTCCCTCCCAGCTCCGAACATGAACTCCAATCTTAACTCTGCCCGTCAGAGGGCGTGAGCGGCCCGTGCGTGAATTCACCACATTCAAGAGAGGTCTGGTCCATGCGACATTGCAAAACTAAGAGGTCATTTGAGGAGGTTGGCCCGGACAAAAAAAATCTTGATGATAACCCACAGATCTCAACGTCGAAAAATTGAAAAAAAAAATATTTGTTGGTGCTGCTGCTGCGTTAGCAGTGGTGCCACAAGCACAGTTAACAATGCAAACACACATTCGTCGATAACACTGTGGCCTTTAAAGATATAGCAGATGGCGTTTCAGACGATAGATCTTAACGTCCTATGGAGAAGGGCCATTGCCTGAAACGTTGCCTACTCTATGCGTTTCCTTTGAAGGCAGCAGCGTTATTGGCGAAAGTGTTGAGTTATTTTCACCGTCCATAATGTAGAAGTTTGTTCAGAGTAGGCAGATTTAAGTGGAGGAAGAAAGAGTGAATGTTTCGTGAATGTTTCGTGAATGTTTCGTGAATGTGTCTTCATTGTGCAACTGTCCGTGGGGAGACGACGCAGTGAAACACAGACCGCGTGCAATCAAACGCGGACTGCAAAGTGTTCAAACGAAGTCCATCGTAGTCGGTGGTGGTCAATCCACTGCTGGATTAAGACCTTCCCCAAGCCACCGCCACCTTTGATGACCTTACAATGGAATGATCCAATGGAGCTGACATGGGTGATTATATATATATAAACAATTCTAAGTGAGTTATCAAGTATTCCCCGGTCACATCACATGCGTTGACGCAGTTCATTTAAACATCCGATAAATTGTCTTGGCTGCTGGGCATCACTTAAAAAGTACACTCGTTTGTCACATTCGCTCAGTAGGGGGGGAACACAAACGAGGGGTGTAACATGTCACCATGAATATCGTTTTGTAAAAGCCAACTTATTTCAAAGTTCTTCAAAGCCTGGCCTCGTGTGTAAATCATCACAAAGAGGCAGGCGACAATGCGCGTGGTGCTTGCTCCCCCCCGCCCCCCTCTCCCCCCCTCTAAGGATCGGTCTGAGACAGCTGGACTCGAATATTCCAACGAGACGGGAATCTTCCGCTGGCATTTTTGAGACGTGGTCCATGCGGAGGATGCTGAGAATATAACGGCAGAATCGGGTGAATGACCTGGCAGTTCAGAATATAACAAACAGGACAGTTGCCTTTTGTGTGGCCCCTGACAATACACAAATGGGATAAAAAGAAACCCATCATCATCATCATCGTGCTGCTGTCAAACCCCCAACGGTTTCAAATGTGTGTCGGCCCTCTGATGATGTTTTATCGGGGAAAAGTGCCCCCACCCCCCCCTCCTCCCCCTCCTTTCTGAAAATGAGTGAAGAACCACGGCCCCTTCACCGTACTCCAACTGTGCCCGTGGCCACGAGAAAGCGAACGGAGGGGACGGAGTTGTCTCACTCCGCGCTGCTCCGCCGTGGCCGCGTCGGTGTCCGCAGGTCGGCAGCCGGCGCGTCGTTCAGTACGGGGCGGGCATCATGCTGCTGCTGGGCACCGTGGGCAAGTTCACGGCGCTCTTCGCCTCGCTGCCCGACCCCATCCTCGGCGCACTCTTCTGCACCCTCTTTGGTAAGGGGCGAGCGACGAGGCGGGGGGGGGGAAGAGGGGGAAGAGGGGGGGTTCATAATGGCAGCATCTGAGACGCTGAGCCGGTGTCGTTGAGAGTCCGAGGTTCGAATTCGCATTCCCGCATTTCTCTGCAGCAGAGATGTGCGTCACGTGGCAGCCACACGCTGACACTTGTTCAAGCTCAAGAGCTGGAATTTGTTTGCCCAATTCGGCCAAACAGTGAATTCATTCTAACAGGTTAGTCTGGGTCCATTGATCGTTCACTGGGCTGACACCAACAACTCACGACACTTGAGAGCCCCGTTTAACCACTGGCAGCAGAAACCAAGATTTAAAAGCCTCAGCGGGTGCCGGCTCAGACTCTCTGACCCCTGAGAACACTCGAGGCATCTCGAGTCGGCCCCTGAACCCTCAATGTTTATCAATGACTCAGACAAGAACACGGTTCTGCTTTTTGTTCAGCGTAGACCAGACGCATTCATTCTCACGTGGCAATCACAACAGTGCACCACCACCACGTTGACCCGGTGCACGGTCGGTTGCGCAAGGCATGGGTTGACTTGGCTCCCGTCCTTAATTGACCGGGTCTCCTGGACACATTGTCCGCACTCGGGGGATGATCGCCTCGTTTGATCTCGCGTGCAACGACTGAGAATTGTGCAAAGTAGCATGGCGAGGTGTCCGCTGGTAATGGCACGAAAACAAAACTGTAAACTACGCTTTATTTCACCAGGTAAGCCCAACCGAGCTATATCGCTCTTTTTCAGAAGTGACCTGGCCACAAATGATAGCTCAACGAAGTGGCTTGTCATGTCCACCGGGTTAGCGAGTTACAACAACAAGCTCAGGTCACCAGGCCCGTAGCGCATTGAACTAACAATTCGTCGATCTCCCACCCAAATTACACACACCTTGCACCGACACCAATTACAACAAAAACAACCGTCATTCGCCACAAAGTGTCGGTGACGTCACCACGACGCTTGTGCCAGGCCATGTGCACCTCGAGGCCACGTGAAGTGTCGAACGCCCGCTGGCAGGAAGTCACGGGGCAGACCCAGGTGCCACGGGTCGACTGAGATGACCGAGATGACTGGCTGATGCACCACCTGTGCCCCCTACTGTGACAACTTGCTGTGCTTTAGCCACCCGGCGCTCCGCTCGTTGTTGTGAGCGTCGCTCCTCCGCCCTCTGTTGTTGTTGGAGGGCGACTGCCTCCAACTGCCCAGTAGCGTCCGTCACGAGCCTCCTCCACAGAGGCCGATCTTGACACCGCTAGTACCAGTCATCGGCAAGTCCATTCAGCTCCACATCCTCCTGTACCACGTCACTCCATCTCTTCTCTAGCCCGTGCCACGCACGTTTATCCCCATAGATCTGCCCGAACAAAAGCTGTTTGGGCATGCGGGCTACATGGCCCAGCCAACGCATCCTTGCTGCCGGAGGTGCTCACCGATGGGACTTTGTCCAGATCTTTCGAGGTTTTGTGAGCTCCTCACACAATCCAGCCTTTGTTAAACCCAGGATTGATCGTAGGCAGGCCAGCCAAAATGTTTCTAACTGGCGAAGATGTTCCATTAGGGGGGTCCACGTTTCGCAAGCCTAGAGAAGAAAGGGAATGACTGTGGCCGAGAAGACACGAAGCTTCGTGCGGAGCGACAGTCCAGGTAGCTTCCACACAGCGTTACGCAACCGACGAAAATATAATGCCGCTCGACTGATTCGGAGTGAGACCTCTGCTGTTAAACCGAAGCCGGTCATGAGCACACTGCCCAGGTATGGAAAACTCTACACTCTCTCCACAACTGCCCCATCACCGATTGGGGGTGGAGTGCCCGATGGTACAAAAATACCCAGGCAGGTGCTTCCAACTCCTTCTCTGAGTGAGCTGCAATTACCAGGTCGTCGGCATACATAACGTGGTTGACCAATAGGGAGCCATCCCTTGACACCACCCGGGCATCGATCAGCCTCCCATTGTATCTGTACCAGATGGACACCAATTACACACACCTTAACACCAGCACACGGCCCACAGTCCATCATCACCATCATCATCGTCGTCGTCCATGACCTCATCATCAGTGACGATTTTAGCTGCGGGGCATCTGCGTGACTGGCGCGCCTGCGGCTTTTGTTGAGAGCCGGGCGCGTCGTGGGAGAACCTTACACCCGCGTCTCCCTCCTGGATCCCTACGAGAAACGGGGAGCCCCCCTCCATCCCCGCTGCCCCCCCTCCCTCTCCTCTCCGTGTACCTGCGCAGGTGTGGAGATTTACACACGCATATCAGGGGTCACCTGCTTGACCCCTTGCCATGGCATCCTCGCTGATCCACCACGGCACAACGATTACCTTTACACAATGCGCGTGTGAGTCGTGTGGGGGGGGAGGGTGGGAAAGTCATGGGAAGCGGTAGTGTAGTGGTTAGCGCACCGCACGACGAACCAGAAGACCCGAGTTTGATGCCCGCCCGTGGCCAGCGTCAGTGGCGAATATCTGAACAGTGCCTGGACCTTCCCTAGGTCGACCCAGCCTCAAATCAATACCTTGCACAGTGCGTAAAAAATCAGCACTGGCGAAATGACGGCGGCCGGACGTGGTGCCGGCCGCTCACCGCCTCGTGCGCCTCAAACGGACTTCGTAGGTGCTCACCAACAGCACGTGCCCCATCATCGGAGTCATGGCCGTATCACCATTCTCTCACTATCAAGCATCAACGCCGTTTTCATCACCACAATCATCATCGGTATTGTGACCGCGCCAAGTGGACGCATTCGGCCGATCACCAGTCTCGTAACTCCTACAGCGGGAGAAACACGCAGGGCAGGCGGCCTGTGAGGCTGCTTTGTTTCACAACAACAACCCCCACCACCACTCATCACGTTCAGGCATACATTCAGCAGCGACTGTTCAAAGGCGACAACACGCGAAAAAAACACTCGCTCGTGCGCTGCATAGGTCTGCGCTAACTCAGATTCGGTGATGTATTGGTTGCACTTGTAGCTTGGAGGGGGGGGGGATTTTGTCGGGACTGTGATGCCACTCGGCTGGATTTGTTTGAGTGAGCACGGAAACTGGCCCTTGGGGCCCTTAAGAGGTGACTGAGTGACCCAAAGCAGCCCTGACTCTGGGCGCGCATCACGGGCTCTATAGGAATGCGTGGAGGGCAACAGAGATGCCATCGTGAAGTTGTGCCATGTGTATACGGGCCTCAACACGCTGCGTGCTCTCCGTCGTGTACATATATGTGTGCACGCAGCCGTGTGTGGGTGCAATGTGTGTTGTTGATGGGGAGCGGTGGCGTAGTGGTTAGCGCACTGCGCTACGAACCCGGTGACCCGATTCACATTCCCTCTCATGGGCCAACATCGGTGACGAATATCTGAACCGGACCTGGCCGACCCTAAGGTTGACTCAGCCTTAAATTAGTACCCGGTACGCTGTGTAAATATCAGCACTGGGGAGACAAAAGCGGTCGGGCGTCGTTCTGGCCAACCAACCCGTGTGCCGAGCCAGCTTTCACAGGTGCTACTCGCTAACAGCACTTGCCCCAACACTCTGTTAAGCCTATACGGGTCATCTACTTATATGTGTATATGTGGGGAGCAGTAGTGCAGTGGTGGTGAATTTAACCGTGGGGTTGGTGGTAGTGGACTTAGCGGTGGGGTGGTAGTGGTGGATTTAGCCGTGGTGGTGGTGGACTTTGCCGTGGGGTTGGTGGTGGTGGACTTAGTTGTGGGGTTGGTGGTGGTGGACTTAGTTGTGGGGTGGTGGTGGACTTAGCTGTGGGGTTGGTGGTGGTGGACTTAGTTATGGGGTGGTGGTGGTGGACTTCGCCGTTGGGTTGGTGGTGGTGGACTTAG
>CM025628.2:1736816-1772665 GCA_014621495.2 Entosphenus tridentatus
GGTGGTGGTGGTGGACTTCGCCGTTGGGTTGGTGGTGGTGGACTTAGCGGTGGGGTTGGTGGTGGTGGACTTAGCCGTGGGGTTGGTGGTGGTGGACTTAGTTGTGGGGTGGGTGGTGGTGGACGTAGCCGTGGGGTGGTGGTGGTGGACTTAATTGTGGGGTGGGTGGTGGTGGACGTAGCCGTGGGGTGGTGGTGGTGGACTTAGCCGATGGATTGGTGGTGGTGGAATTAGCCGTGGGGTTGCTTTGTTGCGTGCTCACCGCGGCGCCCGGTAGAAGCAGCGAGCGAATCGCGCCCCCCCCTCCGCACTCGCACGGCGAGAGAGGCCGAAGCCATCCATCATGCGAGTGACATTTCTCACGGCACGCAATACCCGGGACGTGTTTTGAGGATGGCCGTGAAACTTGACAGTTTGTTTCCTTTAATTGCGTCCGCGCTCGTTTTGTTCTCCGTTCTTTCTTTTTATTTATTCTTTCAAATATTTCAGCTGCTGGCACAACTGCAGGCGTTCCATTCATTGGGACAAAGACGCACGCGCACCCGTGCCCCGGCTCCTGCGTTTGACACCCGCGCATTGATGTTTTTTGCTGATTTGACATCCAAACCTGGCCAGGCACGCAGTCTCCTGAAATGCGCCCCCCCCCACTCCCCAGGCACCGCCTTCATGTCGTCACGCCTAGACCCCTCTGAGACTCCAGGGTTCCAAGTCACCCTATAGTTGTGGTTATCATTATTATTATGAAAGTGTAAATCGCTTTAATACAACGGAGCTGATAAGTAAAATAAAATGGACACGTTCGTTAAAACAAAAACAAAACGTATCCCAGTGTGCAGGTATATCAATTCTATCCCTGCGCGTGGTAATATACTTCAGGACCTAAGTGGCAATGTCGCGGTGTGTTAGCCACGACGAGAGGGCTGTATTATGTTAAACTTCTTTCGCACCGTACGTAGCTAACCGTGCTCATCGGAGGTGCGGGGAGTTCATGCACTTTTGCTCGTCCTCCTCCATTAAAATGAGCGCAGACGACGGTGCAGTCGTTTACTACGAGGTCGATAATTTTGGTTTAATGGCCACGAGCACACGACTGCGGGCTTGTCGTTCGGGGGCACAAAAGTTTGCGCCCTTCATCTTTAGTAAAATAAACTAATTTAGGATATAGCGAACGAATTTAAATTCGCTCTGAGGCGCGCTGACCAACCAGCGAATGGGCTTGACTTCGTCGTAAGAGATTGGTGCCAGAAAGATGTGGCGAACTGCTTGCGAACATTGTCACAAGACAGGGCAAAGTGGAGATAAATAACGAAATGTGTAGTGGACACCTTCGGATGACTCTGCCCCATGGACTAACGTAATGACATTGGTGATAAAGTCACACACCTCACGTGACCCCGTGACCCCGTGAACCCCCCACCACCAGGCATGATCACGGCCGTGGGGCTGTCCAACCTGCAGTTCGTGGACATGAACTCCTCGCGAAATCTCTTCGTGCTGGGCTTCTCGATGTTCTTCGGGCTCACGCTGCCCAGCTACGTGGAGCGGCACCCGGTGCAGAGCGGTGAGTCCACATCCCAGCCGTGACGCGCACGCGCTCGCCCACAAAAGACAAAGACTCCCCGTAAAGCCTTAACAGACTGTTGGGGCAAGTGCTGTTAGCGGGTAGCACCTGTGAAGGTCTGCACGGCACACGAGGGGGGGTGGTGGGTGGCCAACACCACTCCCGACCGCCTTTGTCTCCCCAGTGGCGATATATACACACCACACGAGGTACTCGTTTGGGCATGAGTCGACCTCGGGGAAGCCCAGGACCGCTTCAGGTAATCGTCAATGGTATTGGCCGTGAGCGGGTGTGTGTTGCTTGCGCCAACAGTCTCTTAAGGCTTTACGGGGGATCTTTGTCTTTGTGTGCGTGCGTGGCCAGATGTTGTTGGACACATGCGGCTTCCCGTGGCATTTAACTATGAGACCGCGCCCCACCGATGAGCCTCAGTGAAATTGAAACCAGGCCGAGGACCACCTTCCTTTAAACACGCTACGGTTACACTGAAGTCATGACCCATTCGTCCGAACCTGGCCACCCACCCACCTGCTCGAGACGGCGAGAACAGGAGTGCAGCAAAGACGAACGCCGATGTTTACCTACGTGGGGCCCATCCCCTACCCCCACCCGCACAGGTGTGGTGGAGCTGGACCAGGTGCTCACGGTGCTGCTCACCACGGAGATGTTCGTGGGCGGCTGCGTCGCATTCGTTCTGGACAACACGATCCCAGGTGCGCGGTCAGGTTTGTTGGATGCACGCGCGCGTCCATTCTCCGTGGCGTGCGTCTATGCGTGTGCGTATACAACGGCAAAGGTCAACGATCCCCCGTCTAGCATTCACTCATTTGTTGCGTGAATGTACAAACGAATCAAATAAAACATGAACAAAAGTAATCAATGAATAAACAACGTTTGCGTGTTTATTGTACTCATTTCGCACCGTAAATAGCACACCGTGCTAATTGGAGGTGCGGGGAAGGACAACAAACGAAACATTAAACGCAGTTCTAGAGAAATGAGTTCTCAATCTAGATGATTTAACGGGGCATATCTCCAGTGGTTTCCTAATATCAGAAGGAAGAGCGTTCCAGACGGCCAATGAAGTGCATCTGAAAGCGCGCGACGCGGTGACCGTCTTCGTTCAAAGGCCAGCCAAAAGCCACCACTGCAGCTGCGAGGATGACCGGAGATCACGTGACGGTTTACGCGAACGAACGAGCGACCGAGCGAGCCAGCGAACGAACACGACGAATGGGACGGTAACCTCGTAAATGAATGAATCTCTCCTGCCGCTCCTCCCAAGGCACGCAGGAGGAGCGTGGCCTGTTGCAGTGGAAGGCCGGGGCTCACGCGGCGAGCGGCTCCAGCGCCGAGATCGACGCCTACGACTTCCCCGTGGGCATGGCCGCGGTGCGCCGCGTGCGCGCGCTGCGCTACCTCCCCGTGTGTCCCACCTTTGTGGGCTTCTCCGCGATGTGCGCATCGCGAGCCCGGACCGCCGCCACGGACGACGCTACGGACCACGCTCAGCCTGAGATGCAGCAGCAGCAGCCGCAGCAACAGCAGCAGACAGCCAGATCCTCAGCGCAGGGTTCTTTCGCGTTGTCTCGCCCTGCTGTCAGATCTTCTCTCGCCAGCACAAAGGTGTAGCGAGGGGCAGCGGGTAGCCTCATGCGATGAAGACATGGATGAGTAACTTAACGAATGAACAGACATACGAGGATTAGGTGCATTACCAACAAAAAATATTTAAATCATAATGATGTGACACTTTCGATCCAGCAGTCCCAGATGCCCCCTGAGTGAATAACACTGGTCAACACACTTTTTCTGGCACAAGGTATTCCAACGGTTTTAATGTAGTTTTGGGGTGCTGATTCCAAATCTGGCATCAGTTTTGTCTATCACGTTAGGTTTTTGAGATATTAAATATTACATTTTCAATAAAAACTGCAGAAGAAAAATATTAAATACATGTGGATATCTATAAAATGATATTATAAACACACTATCCTAAAAATACAGCACCATATTATAACACTAAATCAGTCACTGACTCGCAACAACTTGCAATCATAAGTGACAGAGTTAATTTCTGGTAAAATCAATGAAAATGGGGTATGCCGATAGCATAAAAATGATGTGATAGAGCAAATCTGAGATCAGACTTGGAATCAGCACCCTGAAATTAGTCTAAAACAGCTGCAAAATTCCAGGCCAGAAAAAAGTGTTTTTTTAGTTGTTGACCAGTGTAATTTCCAGCAGCAGTTGAGGAGTGTTCGGTGAAAAATCGACAACCCACTCAAGGCTCAGTGTCCAGTGAGCAGCAGACCATTGGTGAACGTTTGCAGATTAAGTGATTGAAAAAGGGGAATGATTCAGTTCATTGTGCGGTCCTCCATGGGGAGATGATGCGTAAAAGGCTGTCTAAAGCAATGATGCGAGCATTGCTTGTCTTCGAATATATAATATATACTATTGGGTGATGCTGCAATGGCAGTGGTGCAACAATTGGATTCACACGGGGCTATTTGCGATCATGGTGCGATTCTGCCTCTCATGCTCTCACATTCAACTGGCAATATGAATTTTAGCAATAATACAATTTGGGTAATTTAGAAGTTGTTGCGAAATAATAAAATTTTTGCGTATTGAATGCCGAAGACCGGACTGTTTGCTTGGCAGGACTGGGAGATGCGTTAAATTCTGTTCCGAAATTGGAAACAGCAGTAGGGTGTAACGTTTCACTTGTCTTTGTGTGCCCATCGATATGGTAGTATTATTATTATTGTTGTTGTGTGTGTGTGTGTCTATAATATGTCACGAATAAACATCATACCTCGAGCCATTTGTAATGTAATTCATACGGGCAAAGCTTACAGAATTCGAGTAGATAAGTGACTTATAATGTTCAGCATGCCCTCCTTATACTGGTAGGAACCACCTGGTTCCACCAGCCCACAGGGGATTCTTGTGTCCGTCTGCCTGTCGTGCATCCAAAAATGGGAGGGGTCGGGCTGGGTGGAGAGGGGAGGATGGGGAGGGGCTGGGTGGGGAAGGTGGGGAGGGGCTCGGTGGGGAGGGGAGGGGCTGGGTTGTAAGGGTGGGGCTGGGTGGGGGTGGGATGGGTGGGGCTGGGTGGGGAGGGGCTGGTCACCTCGTGGTGCCCTTATAAAACTCAACGTTTAACCTACTCAGGCCGGCTTGTGCCCGCCCTCACAGTCGGCCATATATGCGGAATACACCACGCCGCCGTTGACCCTGGCCATTGACCGAGCAACCAAACGTTCCTACCAGCTCCCTCCGCAGGCAGGAATGTGTTTTGGTTGTTCAGCAAACCGAAGGAGGAGGATGAAAGTTGAAAATCGAGCAAACTTTTCCCAATGTTTGACTCGACGATTCACTGGAGATCACATCGAGCGACACCGGGCGTTGACACGAAAGCAGAGCTTCTGTGAACAGCGGACGATGCCGGATGTAATCTCTAGCGAAACGTCGAGTTTAAAATTGTCAAAATTCTTGCTTGCTTTTGAACAATCCTACGAGTTCCTCCAAAACAAATCAATTGGCGCATTTGCACGTGACGTGGCATCTTGATTGGATTGGCTCTGCTGGCTGGTGGGGGTTTATCGATGAACATTGGCATTATACCTACACGATCCAACACAAAAGTAATTAATTATGAAAATGTAATTGACGTTTGCTGGCTTTATTACGTGTATTATGCAATTCACAGCACTTTGCCAAATGGGGTCTGGGGGTTGTTTTGACCATACTTCACCATTGTGGGTTGTTGAGGGGTGCAGGGGAGAGGTGGCTACGTACAGTGCGAAAGAAGTTCAACAAACATACATACGCACCACACCACCACTCACTCGCCTTCACAAAATAAGATGGCGTCACAAGGGGAGAGATGTGTGACGTCGCGATGACGTCACATTCGAAGTCGAGCACGGGGGTGTGGTGTGACGTCATCGCCTCGGCGGAAAAGACTATTCCCTTTTTCAACACTTTTCCTTTCATCGCCGTCTTTCGAGCAACCTTTTGATCACCTTGCCTGATTTCCAATAGGGTGGAGTCCCTAAAACTAACTTCACGAGAATTGCCGTGACCCCCGTGTTAAGGGCAGACCAAAAAAAAAGACGCGGAGGGACAGAGGTGACGCGGCTTCTTGCCATTCAACCCGAGTTGAAACGCATTACAACAACAAAAACAACACGGCGTGGCTTATCACCGGAGCCTGAAAACACAATTGTTAATCTCTTCAGCAAAGAGTTCAGCACAGGCTGTGGCGATGGCATGCGAGTGGCATTGTCCTCTTCGCATGAGACTCGGTGGACAAATTTGGCCCCATCCAGTCCACGCGAGCGACAGAAGCGAGAATTGTGAGTCCTGCCGCCCCCCCCCCCCCCCCCCGGGTGTGCCAGGCAAACACGGGGCCTGGTGCCATAACCCGGATAGCAGGAGCGGTGTTTATTCGCACGCAGAGGACATCAGCAGCTGCTTTTTTTGCCAGGCATTGACTCCTAGTGAACCCGGCAAAGATGAGGTGGAGGAGGAGGAGGTGAAATGGTGGTGGTTGCTGGCTTTGAAGAGGGGCCCTTGTGGAAACTGCCTTCCCTCTGCGTTGATGTCGAAACTGCAGGCGTGGTATTTCCAACTGTCTCTCAATGTGGCCTTTTGAGCGCCATAGAGTAATATACTATTTAAATGTATTAACAGTATACTGCATTGCACGATGGCTGCTTCATCGTAACGATGCAGACTTCAGAAAAAGCCCCACGATGTACATAGTGCGGTCTCTGACGATTATTCAACCAGTCTCAGTCTGGCTTCTCTCCAAGCTGCAGAGAAGGCAATTGGTCAAACTATCGACTAATTATTGACGAATGTGTTGACTTTTTTGTTCGTTTTTTTTGCTGCAAAATGATGAAAGAAAACTAAATTCCATCGACTTGGGAGCAGCGTGGGATGGAGGGGTCTGGGTACGGGCTGCGGTGTCTCCGTCGAATCGGTCCTAAGTTGTTGTTGAGTTGTTATTGAGGAATGTTTCACCGACGCCAAATTGCCAACGAGGAGACATTTTTTTTAAAATTCTGGCTCTTGCAAGAAGAGGCCTGAACCCACCCAGTACAATGGCGGGGTAGGGATGCATTTCAGATGTCAACATTCATTGGAATTTATAAGGACAAAGTGTTTTTAGGATTTCTGGCTCGTATCCAAATGAGTTTGAAATTCACATTGATGTCTTAACGCTGCTGCTGATGCCACGTGCACTGCGAGACCATTGCCACAGTGACATCCAAATTGTCGTATCTTGGCTCGACTTTTAGATTTTTCATTTCATTTGAAAATCGAGAGGACCCTCTTCCTATCTATGCTGCCCGCCTTCGACAACCTGTACAGATCAGCGTGGTGAAGTATAGACAAATATCTTCCACAAGTAGATTGACAAAAGGGCTGTGTGTATGCAGGCCACTTGAGCAGGAAGCTGGCTTGGTGGCGCTGTGAGCATTCGTAGTGAAACGCAAAGACCGTGCTTTATGATGTCTGTGTGTGTTTTGTGAGCGTGTGTGTTATTTTGCGTGGGGAGCGGTGGCGCAGTGGTTAGCATGCTGTGCTGCGAATCTGGCGACCCGAGTTCCGATTAACCGCTCACGGCCAACACAAGTCATAGCGATTATCTAAATCGGTCGTGGGTCCTCCCCTCGGTCGACTCAGTGTCAAATGAGTACCTGGTGCGGTGTGTAAACTTTGCCACGAGGGATACAAATGAGTCCGGGCGTGGTACGTGTGTATGTTGAACTTCTCTCTCAACAAAATTGTTTCAAATTCCTGTATTGTTTTCCTGTGATTTATGACATTTTTATAAACCCAGCAAGTGCCAAAGTAAATAGCCAGCCATACAAGACCTGGAAAAACCCAGGGTGTAGCGTCAGAGGGATTAAAGTATTTAATAATGCGCAGCCATTTGTCAAATCCACTGCCACATGAAGGCCTTTCCATGTAGTTTGGTTATGGGGAGTTGCTGAACCATACTTCACCACGCTGGTCACTGTGGATTGGCCTAGGACTGGTTCACGTATCACTTACCACTGGCATTAGACGTGGGTTGGAATGATAACCCGGTCGCTGTATTCATAACGCACGTCGCTAACCACCGCGCCACCGCTCTCCCAAAAAAGGCAATACAATTCCGAGCTGAAATACAGGATTGACTTTCCGTCACGAAACGAAACATGAAAAAAAATCGCCTGTTGTATGTATGATGACCTTCTTTCGCACCGTACGTAACCAACCGTGCTAATCGGAGTTGCGGAGGGAAGGACACCAAATTAAACACAAAAAGCAGTTCTAAAGAAATTAGTTTTCAATCGAGGTGATTTAAAAGTGCATAGCTCCAGTGGCTTCCGAATATATTACAAGGAAGAGCGTTCCAGACGGCCACAGAAGCTCTTCTGAAAGCTCCCGATGCAGTGGCCATCTTAGATGGCGAGCCAAAATCCGCCGCGAGGATGATCGGAGTTCGCGTGTTTCATGCTCCTTGACGAGATCAGCAAATTTTACCACTCAGCCCAAAAAGCTCACAAGCAGTAAATGCCCTGAATTGTGTCGTGGACGGGAAGGCGATAATTTATTTTGTTTGTTATACACATCACCTCTCGTGCTGTCACTTAACCAACTGTCTAGACGAATGGGTTGTGTGTATTGTGCGCTTTGTTTGTGTAAGAATGTTTAAACTCGCTCCGGCTTGGGGCGGCTCTAGCAGCGGCACTCACCACATGCGCAGCTCCTAGGAGGTGCAACCGACACGAACCCGAACCTAGCACATCACACCTACGATTAGAGGGTTTGCTACGTACGGTGCGAAAGAAGTTGAACATACAGTATATACATCACCCTAACCCTCACTGTTGACTCAACCCTGCCACTGATTAAAACTCTACATTATAATAACCTGAATGGAAATCTCACTTTACCACTAATTATAACTCAAACCCTAACCTTTAACCTCACCTAATCCTAACTCTAACCTTCAACACTACACTACCACCAATAATAAGCCTAATACTAACCTTTTTCCTTACAGAACCCTAATCACAACCTTTAATTTCACACAACCCTAGACCTAACTTTCAACCCCACCCAACCACTAATCACAAGCGTAAGCTTCAACCTCACCCTCCCCCAACTCTAACACCACGATATCCTTACCCCTAACAATAACTGTCACCCTACCCAGAACCCTAGGTCCAGTGGCGTAGCTATCAAGTGGACAGGCCGTACAAATGCACCGAATACCACAGGTCTGAATTGGTCCCCAATTCATTCATTGTACCAGGGTTCATTACATTCACACTACACCAGTGCCTAACCCCCAGTCCTACCCCAAGTTCCAGTCCTAACTCTAACCCAGACTCGCCCCTTTAATCCTCATGGAAGGGTAGGTGCACGGACGCAATTTCTGTGCTGCCATCTTCATGAACACATCTCAGTGTGAGCCACCAACCCTTGTCTTCAACATGCTGGATCACACGTGTGGCCCACCGCACCCAGATTAATTAGCGACATGCAAAAATGACAGCACCCAGATTACACTGTGCACATTTTCGCGGTTGTGCATGTTCTTGTTTTTCGGAACGATGTCCGACGTTTTACTGCACGTGCTGGGAGCTTATTCAGGAACGGAATTAAAGCAGTTCCTGAAGAAGCTCCCAGCACGTGGAACGAAACGTCGAACATCGCGCCGAACAACATGACACGGTAATAGCCCAAAACCCATCGAGCACCCAGGTGCTTTTCATCATCAATGGTGACGTCTAACGCAAACATTAAAAATGACCTTTATTATTTTTCATACAGAAATGATACCGTGTTTACATGTATACTGCATTTCAAAGATAATGACCTTAATATAACTTACCAATACATTCATTCGGAATATATTCATATGGCTCAGATAATTAAAAAAACAGTGACGTGTTTAGAAGTATAACTGTGTCGACAATTATGACTGTGATGGATGCGGTAATCTACATCAGAATATGCACAGATGATCTGCCAGAGTTTTGTTTTAGTAACAGTGTAAAAACAGCTTCGGGCCATGAGCCCCAGACCAGATGCTTCACTTTGTCGGTACCATCTGGGTGAGATGGCATGACAGCAGTGGTTCTGAATTGTTTTGCTGTGGCCGATCACGGTGAATTGCGCGCTAACTATTTGAAACGAGTACATGTGGTTATCGAGTAATTCACTCTGTATCGGCCGTAGTCATGACTCGGTGTGACTAACGATGTGATTGCGACCTTAGGAGGTACCGATTTCTGCTCCAGCCCATCGACTGCTTAGCTCCGAATTCAATGAAATAAAAGGCTTGCAACCGGACGTACATACGTAACTTGTGAAAGTGTTTGCATCTCAAAATCAACGCTTTGTCAACATCGGGAAAAATGTGTGCGTTGCATCCTCAGTGGCGACGAAAAATGTTTTTTGTAATTAAAAAAATAACTGGCTCAGCCTTGCTCATATGAACGTAGCTCAGCCAGGAGGATAAAGGGACAGTTTCACCTGCGACTGTGGAGCAAACCAACCCGTGGATCGCAAGGTCACCCTTCTGATCGCCCATCGAGGCCAATGAGTGGTGACACCAGGTCAGTGTTCTTTACACATTTGCAGACGGGGGCCACTTTGGCCAATAAGACATCGCCGGTGTGAACCCATTGGGGGGTTTGACAGCAGCACGATGATATTGGGAGGAGGTGGTGGGGGGGTGGCGTTGTCACGTGTTGTGTATTTGTCGGGGGGCCGTACGTCAGGGGCAGCACGAGAGACCACCAGTGGCCTCCAGTCGCCCACGGGGCCTGGCAATGAAGGACGCTCCACCAGAGGGATTCACAGACAATGCCGGTAAACGGCCGTGGATTGATACATTTCGTTGCCTTTAGAAAATGCAGTTGATGTATCTCTGCGGTACCCCACGAAAGTGGAGGAAAAGGTTTGATGCCGAGCTGCGGTTGCCGACGCTATCTTTAATGGGACGTGAGAATGACTTCAAATTGCGGTCGATTTCTTCAGCGAAGAATCATTCCAAATTTGACACGTGTGGATTTTTATTACGGTTCAAGTTGCGCCTTTCTCAGCTAATTTCACGAGTTAGTTTTTGCATAGCGACGCAATGGCAAATGTGTCGTAGTACACCAGTACTGTAGATAACTACTTTGAGTATATATCGACATACAAACACACATTTCTCTAAACGAGCTGGCAAACCTCCTAAGAACAATTGAAATGTGTCAATGTAATGATGTGTTCAAGTTGCTTTGGTTAACTGTACTTTATTTTGTCCGTACATTGTTGACAAAGTGTCAGTGAATCGAAGCTTAGTGTGTATCGTATAGTATTTTAATTTTCATTTTTAAATATGAAATATATATTTTCCAATATATATAGGTGACAAAAATATATATTTGAGGAACGTGTTAAAAGAGTGATTTGATATAAGCACATTGCTTAAGACATTATCCAGCAAACATTCCAACGTTGGGTAGACGTTGGCATGTGATTGGAACCATTCGGCCCAGCGTTGATTCAGCATTCCATGTTTACTCAGTATTTGTTCCATTGCAAAAGCTAGTATTTTTTTTTATAATCACACCATGAGCAGCAGCAGCACCAGCATCACCAGTTCAGTGGAATCATATTTACGAATGATATTGGTCAGCTGAAAGTACATTCAACTATAGGGACGTTCACTCGGCACGGAGCAGATCGCCAGACGTTGGGGCTTGCACATTTTGCCCGAAGGCAACAATGTCTTAAAATATATCTGGCCATTTCTGCTGACATTTTATTTTCGCCGATGACTGCGCCGTGGCCGGTATGGGAACCGATAATGTTTTTTGTCTTTCCTTCCGATGTTCGAAAGCCACTGGAGCAATGCACTTTCACACCATCTACATTGAAAACTAATTTCTTTAGAACTGCTTGTTGTGTTTATTTCTAGATTTGAAGCTTTCGTGACTGCAAAGATTCATACTCTTTGTTTTTTTTGGTAAAGTCACTTTGTTGTGTTTAGTTTTTTGTCTCTCCGCCACGCCACCGATTAGCACGGTTGGCTACATACGGTGCGAAAGAAGTTCAACACACATACGAATACACGTACGTGTATATACATGTGAAGCGCTGGTGCAATGGTTAGCGTACTGCGATCTAAAACCGGCATGCAGAGTTCAACTCCCGGCCGTGGCTAACCTCAGTCGTGAGTGTCGTCTGAACTGCTCCTTCATCAACCCGGAGTGGTGATGTCTGGCCAAAAACATCTTCATAACCAACACAGCATGGTAGGGGAGGGGGGCTTAATTTATCAGTAGATTGACTGAGGGATTTACTTGATTTCATTTCTTGCCAGTGGTGGAGAAGTTAGAAAAGTTAAATACACACGAATGCTGCTGCTGCTTCAGCTTCGTTTGACCTTATTGATTACACCCATCGTGATGTATGGCATATGCCTAATACGCAACCGAAAATAACAACGTTATTGTGACTTTTATAATGACCGGAAAAGTGCATCAGCCTTTATTTTTACTTAGACGTATCCTTCATAATCCATTTTCCCGTTGGGCTGCGCTGATGTTGTAAAGGTCAAAGGTTGCAGCCCTGGAATTGCTCGCCAATGCTGGATGGGTATTGTGTGGCCTATACTCCCCGAACGCCGGCGAGACGTCTCGACCGAGGTCGGGAGCACCCCACAACTTACCCCGCCACACGTGATGATATGACTATCATCGTGGACTAACGAATATACAATTGGCCCATATATATATCTCAAATGAAAGTACAGCGTTGTGAAATGCAATTAGCATGAATGGAACTACATATAAAAAATATTATTATTAACTGTGATTTGGCCATTGATTGCTGCTGGGTGGACAGGAGCGGTAAAAAACTTTCCCCAACATTTTGATTTAAAGCTTTCGTGACTGCAGGGATTCATCTTCTTGGTTCTTTCGGTAAAGTCACGTAGAATGGAAATAATAAAACAATAAAAATAAAACATAATAAAATAATTCTCACGACGTTTCGGCCACAACGCAAGCAGCCGTCCTTAAGGTGAAGAACAGGTCTGTCTTCTACGTGACTTTACCGAAAGAACCAAGAAGAAGATTTCCCCAACATTTCCGCTGCCGCGCTGGGAGTTGGAATCGTTACGAGGGGAAGCGCCGTGCAGCCTCGCTGGACGTGACGAACGCCAGCAGCTCCGCTCGGCCACCGACGGCATGTGCAGGTCGCGCCCCGCAGCGGTTGCAAACACAAACATTGTCCGCCTCTTCTTTTCGCCGCCTTCGTAAATCTTCATGTTTTTGTTCTGACAAGAGGTCCACGTTCTGCATCCGCCCACCCCACCCCACCCACCACCCCTCTCTGGACCCCCCCCCCCCCCCCCACCCCACACCCCCCCCCCCCCCCCCCAATGCCGTGCCCCCTGCCACACGCCAAGATGCATCTTTTACTTTCATCCCCAATGAAAACAACGAGGATGGATGTGGAAGTTGAGGCACTGCAGAGCGGACGCAGTGTCCATCTGCCAAAGCCACCCGACGGGAACCGACGACAACGGAGCCACGTCCTGATCTCGATGAACCGCATGAACCGCACCGAACATCGGTTTCGCGTTCGTGTTGGCCGACGCCACCCTGCACGCGCCGGGAGCCTTTTTCAGCACGCGGCACCGACCGAACAGCACGATCGGGCAGCCGTACGGCACAGCGGCGAAAACCTTCGCACGGACATCACGAGAACGTTCGGCAAGATGCGAACCTGGATGATGAAGCTGATCGGCTTTACTCCTCGGTGATACGCGGCTAAGCTCGCTGCAAGTGATGTTAATTTGCGCTGAACACCGCGCAGGGGAGCGACACAAATAGAAAGCGTAGAGGTGGTCGGGTGTCGAACCCAGGTTCTCAGCAGTGCCGGCTCAGAGCACGAAGCGCTGAGTCGTCACTGTTGAGACCCTGGGTTCGAATACAGATTTAGGCAGCCCGTGTTTAAACCACGTTAGCAAGGATCATCGCGGTTCCTAATAACCGCACAAACAAAAAAGCGATATTATATTTTATCCGTGTGCTTTGTCCACTTACTTCAGTTAAATTCCACCTCTAGCAATTGACACAAAGACGGGGTCTAACTGCCAAGAAACAAACATTCCACTGCAGTGGTGAGTGCGGCAAGGCGAATCACCCCGTGGGTGGAGAAGGAGCCACTTGAACGGATCGCAGGAGGAGTTCTGCGTTATCTCCTTGAACGGGACGTTCTCTTGACACGCACGGGGTGATATGCACTGCTCCCCGGTAAGAGTCCCCAACAGATACTCCCCGACAAGGGGAAGGAATTAGCAACTGAAAAATAAGCACGCGAGACGTGAAGGAGTTGGGAGAAATGTACACGAGTACGGCACCGAGTGTGCGACAAGGGCGAGTGTAGCCACGGGGAAACCCGCGAAGACCTTCGAGGCATCTGTCAGAATTTCATTCCAACGGCCTCCCCTTGGCTCATGTCAGACACAGAGCTCGCCTCTCGTGACAGAAATCACGCGGCAGCAACCACGCAGCGCCGATAGAATCGGGGGATCGTGTGTGTGGGGGGGGGGTTGATCGAACGAGGCAAACGCCATCAAAGGCCACCCCGGGTCGCCACGCGATATGCGGAGCCTTTCAACGGCGCGCAGAGACGAGCTGAAGGATGGGGGGGGGGGACGTCGTTCAGGCAGCCTCTGAGCGCCTTTGATTTGTGCGTTTGGCTACGGACGTTTCGAAAGACTTTCGCCGTACACACGTGGTGGGTGTTACAGAAGCGATTGTGCGGTTGAGCTATTGTGGCAAAGAGCACTGCCTGCACGGCTATTGGGGGATATCTGTCTTTGCTTGCCGTGCGGTGGAGAGGGAAAGAGGGCTCTTAGCATCGAGAGAGAGATCATTAAAAATACAATGATGATGATAATAACAATGCTATTTATTTACCTATCAACGAAAGTATCACCGAGTTTCAAGGCTCCTTTTTAAGAGGACCCTACACTGGGATGGTTGGCCATTTCCATGGGCAGCTGTTTTGGCTTTGTGTGGGAGGGAACTGGAGTTCTGCGAGAAAAGCCCACCTTGCATATGAGAGGGTTAACATTCACAGCTCTGCAACAGGAGGTGGATTGAAACACCCGCTCGTTGTACTGCTACCTCCTGACCAACTGACAGCCCAATGGCTTTGGGGGTTTCACGAATCTGTGCGATCGTCCAGCCCTTGCCTCTGACCCCGCCGGTTCACAGGCACGAGGCGGAGAATGTCTGGCGAGCACGGAAGAACGCGAGATGCAAGAGGACCCCGGTTTAGTGGCTGCAAGGGCGGTCGTGTAGTAGCACGGTGGGCATGGGCCACGCTCAAGGGGATGAAATGGGGGCCCCTTCTAAAGTATCCCCCTCCCCCCGCACACACAGCCCCCCTTTGTAACTCGGTGCCTGGGCCCCACCCGGTGCAGTTGCTCCACCTGCACACTCCGTAGCCGCGCCACCGCGTACGAGAGAGCACGCGGAAACGTTTTGGGGGCGAGCCCGAGGGTAAGCGGACCCAAGTGGTTGCGAAGAGAAGCAATCCGGGAGGTTTTGAAAGCTCAGAGAGGTGGGGGAGGAAGAGTTGGGCGGGGGGTTGGGGGGGGGTACTCGGACGGGTTCAGACTCAGGAGCGAGATCCCGCCTCTGCCCGCCCCTAGCGTCGCATCTGTTGAGTGACTTGCCGCAGCCAGCGCATCTTGGGGTTCACGCACACGCGCTCCCCCGTCTTCTTCAGCACGGCGCTGCAGGCGGTCGGCCGGCCGGTCGGTCGGTCGGGGGGAGGGAGGAGAACAGGAGGGTGAAGTTGGTGGGGGGGGGAACAAAACAATGAGACAGCAGGGAGTGAGTGGCGAACGCGACGTCCTCACGCGTTGCGCACGTGCTGCGCGTTGTCAACGCGCTGCCCGGTGAGGGTCGGCGGGGCAACTTGGACCGTCCTTCACTGGCCCTGGCGCCCTCGACGTGCACTGCATGGGAGGCGCCGTCTGGACAACGAATGGTCGGTGCGCGTTGGTGAATGCGTGGAGCATAGACGTAACGCACAACAACAGTGCGGCGTTCTGCACAGGCCTGCAACGTGGCCCCGCAACAGCATCTGTGGCGCCTTGTATGCACGGTGGTCGAACATCCAAGCAGTGGACGTCTGTGAAAAATGATCTTTATAGCTCATCGAATTCCTCCAGTATGAATACATATTCTGATTCTGAATGTCCGGGGGTCCGTCACGACCGGACGCTTTAGTTTCGTGTCATTTACACGTTAACGGCAGTAAATCTGCAATGAGTGACCGGTGTGTGCTTGGGCTGGATTTTCACTGGCACAGGATGACGTGGAAGCAGCCAAGCGGCCGACCGGGACAGAGAGAGGAGGCGGGAGGGCCTTGAGCTGCGCTGCCCTGCCACGAACTCACGGGCGGCTCGGCGTGACCCCCTGACCTGTGACCTCGAGAGCAAGCGACCCGACTGTTACTTTTGTGGCAAGGGTCAGCGTGAAACTCCACCGGGGGTTACACATTTGTTCGTGAGATATTTCTCCTGTCTGTCTGCTCTACAGCTTTAAGGAAGTGTTTATTTATTTAGGGGGAGAAAGGGAGGGGGGCACTTTCCTCCTGAGGTTGAAAGTGAATAATGAAAAAAAATTAACCGTTTCTGCCATGAATACAGTAGGTGTTACGGTGTACAAACACCAAATAGACACCTATTACAAGGCATCAAGTCTGCATTAACCACACAGATTTGTGGTAAAACATGCAAACAAATATGTTTTGGCCGTGTAAGCATTGTCCTTGAAGCTGATTAGCCTGCACCAGAGACAGCCTCTCTCATTGCTTTGTCTCACTCCGACCAGTGCGAGATCAAAGGCTTCCAAAAGGCAAACAGTACAAGGGTAATGCAAACACCAACTAATTAATAGCTCTGGTTAAATAGTTACATCTTAATTCTAGATTTGAAGCTTTCGTGACTGCAAGGATTCATACTCTTGGGTTTTTTCGGTAAAGTCACGTAGGTAAAAAAATAGAATTAAAATTAATAAAAGTAATACTAGAAATAAAAAAAAGTTATTATTTTATTGTATTATTTAATTTTATTTCTATAATTACTTTTATTAATTTTAATTGTATTTTTTTACCTACGTGACTTTACCGAAAAAACCTAAGAGTAGTTACATCTTAATATCTTGATACTACTGGCAAAAGAGTCACGTGTATATAAGGTTGCCGAAACGTCGTGAGAATTATTTTATTAGGTTTTCTTTTTATTATTTTATTATTTCCCTTATACGTGAAAGAACCAAGAAGATTAATCAGTTACCACTTAAGCACGGCGATTGTGGGTTTGTCTCTCTCTCTCAACATTACCCCGGAGAACCCGGAGTTGCCCTTCAACTGCGACGTGTCGCCTCGTTTGCGCCAAACCGACCGAGTCGTCACTTCACGAGTGGAAACGTGAAGGCACGAGGCACCGACCATGCGGCCCTGGGCCTGCAACCCCGACGATGGACCACGCAGCAAACCGACTGCAGTCCACGCTCCTGCGATGGCGGAGCCACAGCAAAACTACACGAGATCACTCCTGAAGCCCTCTCGTTCGTCACCAGCAGACCTCGACACTGGCGTTTAGGCAACGTGTAGCTGCTGCCATCGTGCGCATGCGTGGAAGAGGATCGTCGTCGCTTACATGACTTGGATGGGGCAGTTGACCTGCTTGAAGATGTCAAGCTTCTTGATGGTGCTGGGCTGCACGTTGCGCGAGTGGCGACACGGGCAGCGCGACTGCATGGCGATGGTGATTCCTGCAGGAGAGAGAGAGAGAGAGAGTGGTGCATGCAGGGAGGAGAAACGGTCAGAAAAAACGAGACAGGATCGTGGGTAGAATCTCACGATCGCTATTCCTACGATATACAAACATTCGTCCCTGGGCTCATAATGATCAAGTGTCCTCATTCCAAGCTAAGAATGAGAGACACGTGGACTACAAAATGTACGCAAGTCGGACACACATCATTGTGACCGTGGAGAAAGGTCAGCGGGCCTGGGCAGGACGCGTCACTGGACGGGACGATGACCGAGTGGCCGAGATGATCGGCCGAGTGACAGAGCGAGGCGAAAAGACACGCAGGGAATTTGAAACTGCAAACTTTTTTTCATTTTACCAGGTCAGGCCCACGGAGCTATATAGCTCTTTTCAGAAGCGACCTGGCCACAAATGATGGCTCAACGAAGTGGATTATCGCGTGGAAATTTAAAGCAGCCAAATGCTCTAAACACATCATTCTTAAAGCGGAGGACACGGAGAAAAATCCACGCGACCGTGGGCAGAGAAACACACAAACTCCAACTATGAAGATGTCAGGGTTGGGGTCTAACCCACGACCTCCTGTATACCAGGCGAAGTAGCTAACATCTCGCCACCTTATGTAGTGAACCATGCTAATCGAAGGGAAATGTCTACCATGGACGAGATGGAGCGAATTAGTCCGCTCACGTGCAGGAGCGAGATTGATCATAAAGTCACAGAACCTGACGGCT
The DNA here is from genome assembly GCA_014621495.2 of Entosphenus tridentatus. Lineage (NCBI taxonomy): Eukaryota > Metazoa > Chordata > Hyperoartia > Petromyzontiformes > Petromyzontidae > Entosphenus > Entosphenus tridentatus. The sequence continues at coordinate 1,754,986 of CM025628.2, forward strand.
ATAGGATGCCTTCATCCAGCAGTGAATCAACCATGGCCGATTCAGCTTTTACATTGTTTCAAGTTGATTCTGTATTGTTATCTATTTTTGTCCAGAAAGAAAAGAAAAAAGAGTCCAGTGTAGATTTAGGGTCAGGGTTTTGTTTGTAAACGCAACGATTGCGGACCTCCGAAATCATCCAGATGCCACCACACATCCCTGTCTGAGAGCGCCATCTCTGATATTTACCCATGGATCGTGATCTTCTTTTGTACGGCTGATGATGTTGATGCAGAGCGACAACTACAATTTCACATTCAGGTGGTCAATCCAGACGACCGGGTTAGGGGGACAGTAGCGGAGTGTACTATCGCTCTGACGATGCCTCCCTCGTATTTATGGATCGGGGCATTGCGTCGTTCGTCTGTTTTGGATGACCACAGTCGCACACTGCTGGATAATTTTTAATTTTCCATTTGTGCATCAGGTATCCGCATCTGCCACGGTTTTTGCAGTGGATGCGGCTTCGGGTGGACCATCAGCTTCGTGGAAGGATCGTGATGCTGCACACGAACTGACCTGTCTGACCCCACAACTAGGACAATGTCTCTAAACAGAACGAGAGTCTGCTGACTTGCACCGAGTACTCCCTCTTCAACGTCGCGTTCAGCACCGTTGTCATCGTCATTATCGACATCATCAACAATTCCTCCTCTTTATCATCAATATATTTATCCTGCTGTTCATCATATTCATCATTAATCACGCCTCCTCCTCCACCACCACCACCGCGACTCACTCAGGTGCAAGATGCACAGCTAACGGCACCACAGCAGCCTCCTGAGAAATATCCATTTGTCTCAGAGGGCTCTCAAGTGATTTTAAACTTAACTCTTACACTTAGAGACAGAGAGGTAGGATGTCTTCGCCGCTGTGAGCTGAGAGTCTGCAATCTTGACCCCCCACTTCGCACTGAGAGTCTCTTGTCTGAGCTCAAATTAAAACCGGGATAAATGTTGATGGGTCGGTCAACTATCAACCTGAATCTATACTCGTGCGGGATCTCACTGATACGATTGTCTCTTGCGGTGTGGGGGGGGGGGGGTTACTTGGGTAAGTACAGTACCAGGAGTTCCATCTATAGATACCCCACTGATTGCTAATGCCCCCACTCACTTTATTTTCAAAATGCGATTGAATCTTGTGAAAGCGATGGCCCCATATTTTACAGAGGACCAGAGAATGAAGGTGGTACCATGGGTGTGGATTCACTGTGACAAAAGACAAAGGTTCCCTGCACAGCCACAACAGACTGTTGGGGCAAGTGCTGCTGTTAGCGAGCACCTATGAAAGCGGGCACGACACACGAGATGGTGGGTGGTCAGCACCACGCCAGACCGGCTTTATCCCTTCCGTGGCGATGTTTACACACCGCACCAGGTACTCATTTTAGACTGAGTCAGCCTAGGGGAGGTCCAGAACCGGTTCAAATCATTGTCACTGGTGTTTCTGGCCGTGAGCGTGAATCGATCTCGGGTCTCTGGGTCCATAGCGCAGCACGCCAACAGCTACGCTACCGCTCCCCACGCACACACACACATTTCAAGGATAATATACATGAGCGTGCACCACAGCAACGGGAAGAAAAAACACGATTTACAATCGGTATCGAAAATGCTGTGCCCCGGGTTCGATTGAAGATGTAATAACTGTGTGAGAACGGAGTGTGGTTGTGACTACACGAGGCCCTGCTTAACAGTCGTCAAACGTAATCTAAGAGCGTAGAATCTGTCCCACTTATTCTGGTTTGGTGGTTGTAATCGGATCATCCTGCGTACCGATTAAATCCACACCACACCAAGGGCGGCAGTCGAACCTTCACCAACAACACCACAAAGCCAGGAATACACAAACCAGTGCCGCTAGACTCAGCACACCACCACGAGCATCATCGTCATCATTTGCTGGATTAGTTAACCAGTTGAGAACTCAATGAGACAGAGACTATTTCTCAAAGGGGACTTGAGTTACAGAGGCAGACACGCAGAGAAGTGGCGTCGATGTCGAGTGTGCAGGCGGCGCAACTGCGCGGGCCCCATAGACTGGAGGGGCCCAGGCATCTTACTAAGACGGTTGGACAAAGGGCCCCCATGTCATGTCTTGCACCAGGGCCCATGCCATACACCTGCGATTACCACGGATAGCTACGTACGATGCGAAAGACGTTCAACATTCGTACATGCATACAAAAAAAATATGGCAATGAAATATAGGCATTGTAAAAATAACAATAAAGTACACACATCAAATGTACATATCACGATTGTTTGTTTTTAAATATGACAAATAATCCATGTAATTATTTACTAAATACAAACATCGCAAAATCAGTGAGTCCTGTGAGGGACAGATAAATTATTGCATCCAAATTTTACAACTAACCGGTTTCTAACGGGAAAGTGTTTGGATCACATTTTTAATAATTCAAATATTTTGAACAATTCACCTCTGGATGAATGCCTCCCTTATGCTATACATGTATCACGTGTCCCATGTAACACGTCTCATATGTCACATGTATCAAATGTCACATGCCCCTTGATGCTGACCGTGGGTCAGAAATCGAACTCGGGTAGCCAGGTTCACAGTGCATTGCGCTAAACTTCTGCACCACCGCTCCGAACAGAAGACTTCGTAACATTTTCACATGAATAAATTATTAAATGCTCGAGTCTGTATGGGTACCTTGGGAAAGGTCAAATGCTGCCAGGCAGCAGACAAGGAAGCCGATGAAAAGTAGCGCTCTCATCTTGATTCCAAATCCTCGGGCAGCACGGACTTAGCTCACGGTGAAACGCGGTGGTGGTCTGCAGGAGAGGGCGCTTCGAATCACGGTCGCGAGGTGTCTGCTCTGTGAAGAACGCTGTCTCCTTGCTGGCTTTTATAACCAAACGGTTGAGTGCGGAAATGTCCACTTCTCTGGCAGGAGAGACGGGAGGCAGTAAATTATTTGCCTGGCGTTCAAACGCCTCGGCTGTTTCTACATCACCCCCCATCCATCCCCCCACCCCCGACCCCCCCCCCCCGCCCCCCCCCACACCTCGCCCCCACGCTGAGACAAATTTAGCCTCCCACCCCCTGGGGTTCAGCAATCCCAGCGGGATGGATAACACAGCCAAAGTAACTGGCACTGGGACACGTACTTCTAAGCCAACATAATAAAGCCCAGAAGTTTGGTTCCAACTTCAAACATGAGAACGGAGCAATAACACTCAGCAATTTTAATCAAATTAATCAATGTATTTATTGCGTGTGAATATTTTATCGTGCGCACGTATGTGCAATTGAAAACAGGTTCATAAACTAGCAACTGGCAAACTGCACATGTTCTGCGTGCGCCCGTGACCAAACCAGCCGGAACGAGCCTGATCTTGTCAGACCTCAAAGGCTAAGCAGGGGGCGAGCCTGGATATTGTTCGGATGGGCAACAACCGCGCGTGTCAGGTTGTCACAGGTGGCTACACCTGTGACACACACTGTGACGCACACTGTGACGCACACTCTCACACACACTGTGACACACACTCTCACACACACTGTGACGCACACTGTGACGCGCACTGTGACGCGCACTGTGACGCACACTGTGGCACACACACTATGACACACACACTGTGACACACACTGTGACACACACTCTCACACACACTGTGACACACACTGTGACACACACACTGTGACGCACAGGTGTAGCCACCTGTGACACGCTCGACCCTCCACGAGCCCGCTCGTCATCGAGACGACACCGCCGCGCGTGTTGCGTGTGGAGCAACTTGCCACACTCGGACTCGTCAGCGGTACCAGCGTGTGCGTGAGGAATGGTCTCGAGCCCAGACACCGAGAACCAGTTGCCCGTCGCCGAACTCCTGCCGATCGTCTTGCCGGCTTCGAGCTGCCCGCACCTCCGATTAGCGCGGTTCGCTACGTACGGCGTGAAAGAAGTTCCACATACATACGTACGTACGTACTGCCACGCCAACATTGTGAAAGACGCAACGCAGAAGATCTCTGGGTTTACTCTTCCACGAAGCTCATGGTCCGCATTAATCCTCATGCGCACAAACCGTGGCAGATGCGGATACCTGATACACAAAAAAAAACTCTCCCGAGCGCGATTGTGGTCATCCAGAACAGACCGTGTAACGTAAACGACGCAATGTCCGATCCACACATAATAAGAAGGGGACATCACGGCGATGCACGACCCCGTTGTTCCTGACGCGGTTATTCGGCTTGACCACCTCCACGTGAGATTTCCGTCGTTGCTGTGCGTCGACATCTCGATATTGTTACCAAACGGACGTCATCCGAGTCTCCTGTTCGAAACCGGGGTGAGACATTTTTCTTTCTGAATCCTCGCAGAACGGCGCTTGCCTGTTGCAGAACGGCCCGCAGAAGCAGACATGACAGAACAGCTTTATGAGATATGTTTATATGTTTGGGTGGCCTTTTCCCCACACATTAGCAGGGAGGGGGGTGGTTGGGAAGTAAGTTTTAACACACCGGACTACAGATAAATGTTCAATGCATAGCGGTCAATTCATGAATGGAGACAAATCGAACGAAAGTTTATTTAACATTACGTTTGTTTTTTTGTGCAGTCATTCGTATCCGGGCCGAGTCCATCAGCTCACCGCAGTAGAGCATCCAGCGTAAATCAGAGGCGGCTGAAACTCAAGGTCGCAACCACAATTCTGTTTCTGACGCCTGAGCCACTCCGCCACTGACTCTCGCAAACATTATTTCGATTTAAAGATTTCGTGACTGCAGGGATTCATCTTCTTGGTTCTTTCGGTAAAGTCACGTAGAATGGAAATAATAAAATAATCTGTCGTTCATTTGAGCTGTGTTGAGATGATTTCTCAATAACCGCTCGACCTTCTTGGAATGCGTAACATAAGCATAATTCAGTACAATACCAGCAATCTCTGCATAACTTGAGGATTTGTTCATATTTATTGATGGTAAATATTCTGAATGGAGCCATCCTCTCAAAGGAGCAATGATGAAGCGTAAAGCCATATTTACATATCATTTATTATCTGGAGGGACTGATATATAAAGGCGAGCTATCGTCTGCTGATTTATATTGCTACTTATATTCCTCTCCGCAATGGGACCAAAATTTAATGCGTTTGTAACATCGGGGAGGTTTTCGCGATGCACAGGGACCTCGGACTGGCGATTGTTCTGTTAGAAGCAGCAGCAGCAGCAGCACAACAACAACAAAAACTCGTGTTCGCATGGCCTCGGTCCAACTTCACGGCATGAAAACAAGACAAACGCGACGAGTGCAGCGAGTCTGCTGTTACTCACTCCTTCCTGCGAATCTCAAAATCTGCACAGTCGTTCACATTTCTCTCGGTTTACGGGAAAGAGGGTTTCTTTATTTATTTCAGATATTTATTTAACGAAAATTTCCAACCCTCTCCAAACTTTCTGAGATGTATCCCTTTGCCAAAGTTCCCGGTGTCACCCGACGGGCACGGAAACCCGTAACGCTCGCGAACGCGGAAAACACAGCCCCGTGCTCGTGTCGGCTTGGTTTTTAAACGTCGAACACGGTCGCAAGCCCCCTGTCATACAACTGCTGGATTGAAGCCCCCGCCCACCTCCCTACTCTCCCACAGTGTTCCCGTCATGGGAGTTGTTTTTCTTGTTGTTTAAATCTAGATTGAAAACGTATTTCTTTAGCATTGCTTTTGGTGTTTAATGTATCTGTCCTTCCCCCACATCTCCGATTATTTATCACGGTTGGCAACGTACGGTGCGAAAGAAGTTCAACGTAGTACATACATCTGCTTCAGAAAAAAAATTAGATAGCAATGCAGAACCAGCTTGAAAACAATGTAAAAGCTTCAATGGTTAATCCACTGCTCGATGAAGGCATCACAAAGCTGTCAGGTTCCTGTGACTTAACGCTCCGACAGGCTACACGGGGGACCTTTGTCTCGTGCGTGAAATAGCTGTGGCTGTGAGTGCAAGGCATCGGCTCCCTCGTCCACACACACCAGGGCGAGCGTGCGAGTCGCGCTCTGGGATCAGCAGGACGTTGTCTGCGTAGTTCGGCATCGACAGCAATAAATCATCGTCCGGAAATGGACGATGAACACCCAAAGACAAATATCCACCGGAGAGACTTTACAGACTGTTGGGGCAAGTGCTGTTAGCGAGCGGCTGTGAAGGCCGGCACGGCATACGGGGAGAGTGGTCAGCCACACGCGCGGCCGCCTTTGTCTCCCTAGCGGCAATGTGTACACACCGCACCAGGTGCTTCTTTGCGACTGAATCGACCTAGGGGAAACCCAAGACCGATTCAGAGAATCGTCACTGGTGTTGGCCGCGATCGGGAATTGAACTCGGGTCGCCAGATTCGTAGCGCAGCGCTAACCACTGCGTCACCACTCCCCACACACACTCAGAAAACGTACACAGAACACACACACCTTGGCTCCCAAAGTCCAAAATCTTACACATTCCCACTACCACAGCGAAAATGTAAAATGAAACCACACTGGGACGTTAATTGTTAACACGTGCGCCACAGTAGGAAGGCTGGGTGTGCACATTTCACGATAATTTTATCTTTCATGTCTTCTTAAATCGTAAATTTTCACGACACAAACATATAGACATGTGTTTGTTGTTACATAATGGACACATTTGTTTCTTATACTTTCACCATTGAACGTCGCGTAAATATTCGCAGTCGCGTTAATACGGGGAAAAAAAACTGATTTTAATGTAATGTCATTACGAACAAGATAATACACTTTATGACTGTTGTGGTCTTGCGCATAGAAGCTATTGGCTCACAAGAGCCAATGAACGCAAGGATGGGGGTCACGTGGCACTCACACCTCGCCGTTTAATCCCAATCCGGCCTGAATGTATTCCGATTTAAACAAAAAAAAATCACGAATGCTTTTGCAACACGCGTTTTTAATTTGCATGATTGCAAATCGTATCGATTTTACTTTGCTCTGTTTAAGCCAGCCAAGCTTTTTCGTTTGATCAATTTGATAACAGTTTTAAGATCGTAGGTTCCTAATGGCAACACAAGTTCACGCGAAAGATCCGTTCACATTTGCAACATCTTCCCGTGAGTTCTCGTGCCGCCTCTTGTAATGGGTAGACCGTGGAACGTATGGACACAGCGAATGCATAAACGCTCTCCACCTTAGCTGGAAGGCGTTAACAACACGATACGGACTAAAACTATTTATATCTCAGCTTTGCAGACACATGTTAATTACCACGGCAGACAAACACACCCTCGAACAAATTAGCAAATGATCACGAAATACAAAGTGCATGCACATGCGTTATTAGCATCAGAATCAGACGCTTATCCGCGTCCTCGGAATGAACTTTGGTCTTAAAACATTTCGGGTTTCAGGACCTCTAAGGCCAATTTCAGAATTTATCTTTAAACATTCAGACGTTTAGATGTTTCCATCATTCACATCGTGTGAGAACGCAACGTGATGGCCACGCGACACCAGTGTTGGCATGAAATAAAAACACGCAAAAAAAACAAAGACAAAGATCCCCCGTATAGCCTCGGCAGACTGTTGGGGCAAGTGCGTTCACGAGCACCTATGAAGGCCGCCACGGGACACCAGAGGGTGGGTGGCCAACACTACGCCTGGCCGCCTTTGTCTCTCGATGGGCGATGTTTACACACCACACCAGGTAATCATTTGAGGCTGAGTCGACATAGGGGAGGCGCGGGACCGGATCAAACGATCGTCACTGGTGTTGGCCGTGAGCGGGAATCAGAGGTGGCCATAAGTTTCGACGACGTTATACTTTTTTTTTTATCAATTATTGTGTTTCATTCTTTCGTGAAATCACTTCGATAAAGTGTTTGTGCTTAGTCCACATATATGTTTCAATCACAAAGTTTGCGTCGTGCTTTGGATGTCTTCGCGCGAAGCTCTGAGTGGTATTCCCCTCGTATTTTGCGGCTGGGGTTTCTCTGGGATCTTCGGTTTCCTCCCAGTATGAAGCCAAACTCTAATTCCTGATGAAGCTGGACAAAACGATCCGAATGCTGGATCCTTCTGGAAAGAAAAATAGTCTTGAGCCTCAGTAAGATTGATCATCATCAGCCATGATGAATCGACTGCTGACTGAAAGACTTTGCAGGATAAATATATTCCATTATTTCGATTTAAAGATTTCGTGACTGCAGGGATTCATCTTCTTGGTTCTTTCGGTAAAGTCACGTAGAATGGAAATAATAAAATAATAAAAATAAAACATAATAAAATAATTCTCACGACGTTTCAGCCACAACGCAAGCAGCCGTCCTCAGGTGGAGAGCAGGTCTGTCGAGTAGGTCAGTCGAGTAGACTTCAGACTCTGTTTATTATGTTTAATTTTTATTATTTATTATTTCCATTCTACGTGACTTTAACGAAAGAACCAAGAAGATGTATTCCACTATTATGATTATTATTGACTCGATCGTTATTGTGGTCACGAGGATCGCGTGTGCTCGTCTTGCAGAGCCAGGCGACATCCGCACCATCAGCAGCGTCCAACTCGGCCAGGAGGAGCCGTGACCACACACAGCCTGCTGTGATCGCGACCCTGGCCCCCCAGTCGTGGAGAGGGGGGGGGTGCCCCCCCCGCGGAGGCCGGGCGCGCGGTACGGAAACTCGCCGGGCAGGGGAGCCCCCCCGCCGCCCCCCCCCTCCCCCCCCGCCCCCCCCCCCCCCACCCTTCGGCGTGGCAGCTCGAAGGTGGGTCGGCGATCAGAGCAGGTGGCTCACGAGGTCTTCATTTCATTCACTCACTCGCTCTCGTTCATTCTCGACCCGTCGGTGCGTTCTCTACGACGGCGACGTCTCGCACAGCCGCAGAGCGAACGCAGATGCCGCGCGTCGGCTGTTTTATACTCGCAATGTGGAGATCACTGTAATGGGATTTTTGCACACAGCGTTGGTGTACGGTGTTTTTTTCTGCAATATTTTGCTGTCTTTTCTTGGATTTTCTATTTGCACTCAGTCACAGTCACTTAAATATGTTTTTTTGTTCATGTTTTTGTTTTTTGTTTGTTGCGGTTGCACCCGATTCAAGAGCCGAATGGCTCACAGGGCTATACCTAATAAATGAACTTGAACTTGAACTATTCAGGCTGCGATCGCGAATATTAAACGGTGACCTCTCCGTGTTATTTGGGTCATTCGGTAAAGTCACGTAGATCGAACAAGAAGGCACCGATTGCCCAGCCTCTTCGCGATACATCGTGCGTTCGCAAGTCACATATGGTTGTGATTTGACAACACGATTGCATGCTTTCAATAAGACATACATCTCTTTGTAAACACAGACCATCGCTATATAAACACACACTATGCGTACGTAAATAAGAATAATAATGTGCAGCCATTTGTCAATTCAACGCTGAATGAAAGCCTCCGCACACTGTGTTGGTCATTGGGGGTTGTTTGACCATACTTCACCATTCCAGGGCGATACTGCTGTGGCTGCGAATCGATCTCGGGGTCACAGTGCATTGTGCACTTCACCATTCTCACAGCACTCCAGCGTGAGAATTATATTATTATATTATATTAGTATATTATTTTATTAGTTTATTTAATAATATAATTGTATTTTATTATTTTATTGTATTATTATATAAAAATTTTATGCTTTATTTTTATTATTTTATTATTTCCATTCTACGTGACTTTACCGAAAGAACCAAGAAGACACCCCAGTCTGTCGTTCACGTACAGCCAGTCACCTCCCTAGCACTCTTCTATCGCTACTGCCACGGTGACTGCTCCCACTGACGTTGGACATTGATTCTTCCACACGCTGCAAGTCGTCACCCTCCACGTCTCTGTCTGCGTCTTCCCTAGCACTCCTTCACTTCGAAATTCCCTACAAACGCTTCCTTTAAACCTCACGCGCTAACAATAATAACCTTGCTCAATTCAATGCACGTGTTTAACTCTTGACTTAAAGCTTTCGTGACTGCAGGAATTCATATTCTCTGGGTCTTTCGGTAAAGTCACGTAGATTGGTTCAAAGAAAATAACCAAAAACTATTTTATTGTTTCCCTTCTACGTGACTTTACCGAAAGAACCAAGAATATAAAAAAACACGTTTCGATCACAACACAAGCGGTCGTCATCAGGAAAAGGGGCGTTAACTTCTAAAGACAACTGCTTATCAAGGTTTGAGATGGGCGGAGCCCAAATGTCAGCAGCCAATGCCAATGCAGGTGGTTAGCAGCGACCGCGGCGGTGGTGTTGGGCTTTCCACCAATCACAGGGCTGCCAGGCAAAAATTAGCATGTCAATGCAAGATCGCCCAGCATCCTCCACGGCGAGTGCGCCAAGGTGGCTATGTTAATGTGAGAGATGAGCATGTTAATGTGAGAGATGAGCATGTTAATGTGAGAGATGAGCATGTTAATGTGAGAGATGAGCATGTTAATGTGAGAGATGCGTGTTAATGGGAGATCGTGAAGCAGCAGCCTCGAGGATGGTGCGCGAGGTATCTGTGTTTAACTCGTACCCATCGGCACGTTGACGGTGCTGTTGTTGTTGACTATACCTGGCGAAGGAATGAATGACAACCTCTATGGTGTGCTGTTGTTGTTGGCCGCTTGGCGTGTTAGGCCCTTGGGCCTGGGCTCAGCAAATGTAAACAAACAAATATCTATCACCAATGCACTATGTTTATGCTTTGTGTTTCGGAACATTACTGTGTGGAGGATAATAAATGTGCACATGATTTGAATCCAGATAATAAGATGTTTTTGTTGCAATGCTGGCAAGCGCACTGTGGTCACACAAAATGCAATCTGAATTATATTTGTTATTTTTTTACATTAAGGGAAAACGGGTGTTTTTTCAAATCTGTTTTCATTGGGTGGGAAAACAAAAGATCTACTTTGAGATTATTCTTAATTGCCGAGCATTTGATTTGTTACGCGAGATTTGAAATTGTTTTAGTTAAAAAAGCAAACAACTGTGACGGGCGATGCGTCATCGCTCCAAAACATTTCATCTGAACCCCAACTTGGCAGACTGGTGAAAAAAAAACCTAATCTGTGGATAGGGTAACAGCTAATTGCCCTAACTGGAACAGTAACAAGTATACAAGAGTATGAATGGAACGCGTCTGAGGAAACGTCTGCCAAGGATCGTGAGAAATCGTGACGGCTTGAGGGGGCCTCCGTCCAGCAGTAGACATCACTAACCCCTCCTGGTTACTGATAAAGTGTAATCTATCACATGCAAATAAAACAGCATTGCTCAGCGAAAACGCTGTAGGCAAGGAGTGGTGGATTAAACAAAAACCTCTGTGTAATCTGAAAACCGGCGTGTTATCGAACTGCATCCCTCGCTTATCATACAAGGCAGTCGGCCACAGCACCTCCACGTAGCAGACAACGATTGTTTCAGCGTTCTCTCAGCTTCGGTCAGTCTGGATTGTCAATCCAGTGTGCTGTCCGTCACACCATGCAAGCATCCATCACCTGGCGCGCCAGCTGAAACAGTATATATGCAAGGACTGTTTTCTTGGAATTTCTCTTACTTGATGCAGCAGTCGTGCTGTGACGGTTCCACCTGAAGACAGAAGCTTGTGTGTGTAATTTTAATGTTTTACCTACGTTACTTTACCGAAAAAACCTAAGAATTACCGAAAAAACCTTGCAGTCACGAAAGCTTCAAATCTAGTATTAATGAAGGGCAAGTTTGTGAAACCTCCCACCCCTCACTGCCTCTTTCCACCCAGAAGTTTAAATGGGTACAGCAGAGTAAGTAGATCAGCAGGTCCCGTGTGTTGAAGTGTGGGTACTAAGCCAAAACTAAACGTTTTTTTTATGTCACCAGGTAAGGCCCACTGAGCTTCGTAGCTCTTTTTCAGAAGCCAGCAGGCCAAACATGATAGTTCAACAAAGTGGCTTATCATGTGGAAATGTATAGCAGCCAAATACTCTAAGCGCATGTTTCTAAATGTAAAGAATGTGAAGGACCCGGAGAAAAATCCACGTGACCACGAGGGGAGAGAGAGAGAGTAAGAGAACACGCGAACTCCAAATATACAGCAGGCGTCAGGGTCGGGTTCGCACCCACGACATCCTGTATACCAGGCGAGGGAGTTAACATCTCGCCACCGCGTGCATAGCACGCGAGGTGGGTACACCAACATCTTCGGACGCGTCTGGCCAGCATGGAAGGGCAGGCCGATATCACCTCGAGCCACCGCAGGCCCTTCGGCCCTCCAGCCTGCGGTGGCTCGCGGAAGCAATTGCAGGGCCGCACCTCCATCTCCACGTCAGATCCCTGTCCACAAGACATCAAAGTGAGCCCCCCCCCCCACCCCCCCCCCCCCCCCCCCGACAAACAGTGGCGCCACCCATCGCTGAACCCGAGACCTTTTTTGACCTGTGCCGTGACCTGTAGCGGTGGTTTGGGAGTCCTCTGTAAACACAAATGCTTAAGAATCTTTATGAATCCTGGAGAAATTCGATGAACTATGGAGCACATTTTCACAGACGTCCAGTCGGGGTACGGGGTCAGCGAGCAACAAAAACAAACAAGACAAAAACACCGAGAGGAGTTGCTAAATAAATAAATAGGTATGCAAGCCACTAAAATAGGTAAATATAGATAAAGTAATTCAGCACAGATTGCATAAGTAAATGCATTCCTCCCGATTATTTAACGTTAAATGCAAGCTTGGGCAAGGCATCAAAACACCAACAGTCCAGCACCACAACAAGGCATGAAGGGTCAGGGTAGTAGTCACAAGTCACATTTGTCAACACGGCTTGTGACTTTAAGCCTTGTCAACGCGCCCCCGCTGCATGGTATGGACAAACACGGAAGGGGGTGAAGGTAACGGACACGGCAGTTGCAGTCGTGTTTCCTGTTTTGCCAGGTTGCGTTCCAAATTATCAGCAGTGTTTCACGACGTGAAGCCATTTTCATTTGGAACTCTCACAGGGATAAATGTCCTGGATAAATGATGTTTGAGTACTACTGTACGACTGAAAGTCCCTTCAATAATCCTCCTGATCCATGCTAGCAGCACACCTTTCACAGGCCATGCGAACAGTGTTTGTCGCCTGTCAATCAAACTCACATTTCTAACTATCAGATCTGGAACACATCAACATGAGCGAAAACTCAAATGTAATATGATGGGGGGGGGGGGGCGGGGGGGTTGTGTGTACAGTCATTGGTGATGATGCTAATATCATCAACTCGAGGGTTTTAGGGTGGCACAGTGGTAACACGTGTGCCTCGCGTTAAGAAGTTTAGAGTTCGATTTCTGACTCGAGTGCCAATCTGTGTGCGGAGTTTGTACTTTCTCCCCCTGTTCTGCACTGGTTCCCTCTGGGCTATCGGGTTTTCTCCCATCGCTACGTATGTCTGTCTTTCTGTTGAACCTCTTTCGCACAAGAGGTAGCCTAGCGTGCTTATCGGTGGTATAACTGGTATTGACCAAATAGCATCCCAATGGTGAAAAGTACTCTACCTATAAACCACTCAACCGGGATCACAGCAGCAGCAGCAGCATCAGCAATATCGCCCCTCCTGCGGAAACGTGGCAGGACCCTCCTGAAAAGGTATCTTGAGACTCAGTGAGGCTTTTCTCCGTAAACAAGTGCAATGATAATAACTCACAACACTTGAGGACCCTGTTTAATTACGCGTGGATGGAATCTACATTCGAAACCAGGATCGTACCGAATGACGGCTTGGTGACAGTGCCGGATGAAGCTAGTGCGGGACCTGTAGCATCTGCTATAAAGGGGCCCTAAATAAAAAAAACACGTAAATATTAAAACACAGCAATGTTTAACTTGCATAGTAATTATATTTTTTTTTTATTTGCTATACAAATCGCTAACCTTAAACACCCATATTATTGGTTCTTTCGGTAAAGTCACGTAGAAGGGAAACAATAAAATAACAAAAATATAAAACAATACAATTCTCGCGACGTTTCCACTGCAACACAATCAATCATCAGGTGTGAAATCCACAGCAAGAACATTTGAAAAAAGTGGCGGTTTTTTCTTAACGTTAAGAGAATTGTATTGTTTTACCGAAAGAACCAATAATATGAATCCCTGCAGTCACGAAAGCTTTAAATAAAAACTTAAACACCCAGTCGGTCATAAAAGTTGAAGGCAGTATAGTACTATAGTAATTGAGCAAGTGCAGAATCACTGAACCAGAATTGATGGCTTGAAAGCATTTAGCGCGGGGGCCCTTGAAAGTGCGGGGCCCGTAGCTACTACACGTGTAACTACTACACGTGTAACTACTACACGTGTAACTACTACACGTGTAGCCACTACACGTGTAGCCACTACATGTGTAGCTACTCTTGCTACGAGGAAAATCCGGCGCCGCCTGGCGATCTGGCATCTGAACCCGTGAGCCACCCGGCCACCTCTGATTTTATTTATTTATTTATATCGCAAGCCAATGCGAAGATGGAAAACAAAACTCTTCGTCACTCGCCAACTCGTCCCGAGAGTCGAAACCCCAAGCAGAGCGAGAGAGAGAGGGCGACAGCGCCGATGAATCTTCACGCACACAATCGAGGTGACCAAGGAAATCCGCACTTTATTATGTTTTCTACAAAATAGGAGACAGCCAAGTTTACAATTCAATTCCCTTTTCTCTTTCAAACACAAATACGGGAAAGACGTGGGGGGGGTGGGGGGGTTGACCGCTCACACCTGGATGGGCTGGCTTTCCGATCTGGCAGCCTGACCAATTCCTTCGTCACTCGCATCGCTCCCCCTCCGCTCCCTGCGTAGGGGTGCCAAAGGAAATGGAGAGTGTGTGTGGGAGGAGAAGGAGGGGGGAGCGAGAGAGAGAGAGAGATGTCGGGGTTTTTTGAGGTCCCCAGTTGACGGCTTGTGATGTTGTTGCCCTCCTAACATCGAACGCAATTTTTCAATCTTTGCCCCGTGCGCCAACCCCGAGCAAACACGAGTCGGGTCCGAGTGAACAGCAACTTGCTGCTGTAGATTAAGTCAGACACCGCGCACGTGACTCATAGATGCCGACACATGTGACAGCGCTCTCTCTCTCTTTCGTCTTTTCCGTGAATTATTTTGCATTTATGCTCTTGCAATCGTGTTGTCGTTCGACGAAAAAAAAATCATTCTCCCGGTTCGGTGATTTAAATGTACCGCCCCTGGTATGTTCTGGACTTGCACGCGGTCAATTTTGTACGCTCAGAAATATAACAGTACGTGTTTTTTTGGTATTATTACACGCTTTTATTTAACTCACTCTGTTGTTGTTGTCGTATCCTCAAATCTTGTAACAAAATTTTAACCCACTTCCTAATGTGGTATCGACTGCAAACTTGGTATACGTATGTCATACTGATGACAATACTATATTCTATCAAAAAATATATATTTTTAAACAAACTTTTTTTTGGGTTTAATTGTCCACGCTCACGTTGGCTGTAAATCACCACGGTCCCTTACGTTGTGGAAAGCCTCGGGGTCACTTCTGGAGTCGTGTAATTGTCTCTTTGCTTTTCAATTACTGAATGTATTTCACACGCACCATAATGCCTTTATTTTGATATCCGTTGCGCGCTGTTGCGATTGACTCTGCTCAGTTGGTGTTCGTCGCTGAGAGGTCGTGACGGACTTCTGTTTAACATTCCCTGTTTACTCCGTGCCCCCTGTACCGATCCCTTTCCGTTGTAAATGTGCACCAGGCCAAGGCGATATTGCAACGTAAAATCAAGATCCATAATAACGATCCACAAATCTGGCTGCCTGATGAATTACTGGCGAAACGTCGTACTCAGATTGTAAATGTTGTGGGGTTTCTCTCCAACACACCGGTGTGCTGCGCTAGTAACGAATTGGTCACGTCCTGTTTAGGTGACAAACCTTACTACTTGGTTGTGTCGGGTGGTGGCGGGTTTAACGACACATTTATATTTATGCGATCTAATCCAAAAAAACATGTTTTATGAAGATCCATTGATTCATTCTAACCGCGCTGCTATCCGTGGCACGTTGCAGAGAGCAGTTTCAACTTCATCACATTTCAGGGAACAGGTCCGGCGGAGGGGGCCTGATGTCACCCAGGACTACTTCTGAGTGCCCCTTTAGAAGCCTCATGCGGGCGGCGTAAATCTGCTCACGTGGCCAAATGTTTAGGTTCGCAGTTCACGCACACGCGGCACAGCTGTTGCTCTCTCGCAGTGGCTTTGTCCGCCCATCGTGGCAAGAGACCAGAGGTCGCAACCGGGTACCCGATACCCGTACCCTACCCGATACCCGGCTACCCGTACCCGTTTGCGACCCTGGTGCGGCCGGGTACGGGTACGGGTAGGCCATGAGTCACTGGTGAGTAACCGTTTGTCACTCATTTCCCAACGTCTTGTGTCTCTTTTCACAATTTAAGTTCCTAGAATCAACCCACCCGCGCCTGCAACATGGCTTCATCCCAGAGGTCGCAATCGGGTACCCGATACCTTTCCCCTACCCGTACCCGGCCGGGTACGGGTAGCCGGGTATCGGGTAGGGTACGGGTACCCGTTTTTGACCCTGGTGCGGCCGGGTACGGGTACGGGTAAGGAATCGAAACCCGTTTGCGACCTCTGCAAGAGATTCGCTCCCCTCTCCGCAGTCCGTGCAGTGTCTAAACTTAACCCCCCCACACCACTCCCGCCACCCCTCACTGCCTCTTTCCGCCCGAAAGTTTAAATGGGTACAGCACAATCTTGACTTAAAGCTTTCGTGGCTGCAGTAATTCATATTCATATTATTGACGTAGTATCTACTTGACTTAACCGAAAGACCCAAAGAATATGGGTCCAGCACAGTCATTGGATCAGCAGGCCCCTTGTGGTGAAGTGTGGCTACTAAACTAAAACTCAGCTTTTCGTTTTAATTTGACCAGCAAAGGCCCACTTAGCTACGTCGCTCTTTTTCAGAAGAGACAGGCAGGCGGAGATGGGGGATTGCCGATTGTGTGAGACAACATCCATGCATGTGGCTTGGCGGAAGCAAGCGCTCAGCATTGACACAAATAGTTTGCCAAATAGTCGAGTGGACCCACTGAACTCTGATGCTGTTGTTTTAAAAATGTCGCAATTGGACCATTAAATCTACAACGTACACTCTTTGGTCGGCGCTTATGGATGACGCTGTTCAGATTTCATTTTTGCGGATGATTCTCAGCTGTTGTTTCGCCCGCTTTCCGTAGAGTTACCTTGAGATTCTGCATAAACAATAATTGTATCATATTAGGGGAACACAGCAGGGGATTATTGAATCTGTCTGTGTAGAGCTCGAGGGTGTAAGCCTCTAGGATGCGTGGTGGGGTTTGTCTTCGTTTACAAAAAAATAATTTAAGTAATTGGCGGCCAAACTCATAACAATGTCGCCGAACCCTCCGTAAATAAATAATTATCTCGTGAGACTCAATGAAGCTTTCCTGCATATATGAAATGACGTTATAATTTTTTCTTCTTGGTTCTTTCGGTAAAGTCACGTAGAATGGAAATAATAAAATGATAAAAATAAAACAATAAAATAATTCTCACGACGTTTCGGCCACAGCGCAAGCAGCCGTCTTCAGGTGAAGAACAGGTCTGTCAAGGAAACAG